>JAXDDX010000685.1:0-27819 GCA_034670405.1 Hoplostethus atlanticus
CTCAATTACAATTTTGTGATAACCGTGCCGCCTATGATGACTTATTATATGAAGTACAATCGTAAACAGGTTGAGCTTCAGTCTGACGGCGTCACTCTGCCGTCTTTGGGCCAAATTGCTTCTCTACCATAATTACACCCGTACAACAAAACAGTATCTCACGTGAATTCATTCTTCAATATTAAACTGCTACGGTGCTACCCTTTGTTTTCCTGCTGAACAACAACATTGGAACGTGGCATAAACTTAATTCTGCTTTTCTTAATAAGCCAAAGGTTGTGTGTTGTTTCTTTTTTTATTGAAATAGACAGACGAGACGACTTGAGACAAGAGGAGAACGGAGGAGAACTTCTGATGAACTTTATCAGTCAACACATTCGCTGCAGAATCCAAGTGAACACTTGATAATTAAATCTTGAATCAAATTAAATCATTGAAGTCTTAAAGTCTAAAGTCTATAATGATAGAGGTCAATTTCTGGCCTTACATTTCAGCCATCTGATTATCGTTGAATTTATTGTTACCGTGACAAATGGCAAGGCAAGTTTATTTGTATCGTAGCACCTTTCATACATAAGGCAGTTCAAAGACCTTTACATGAGGCATTAAGACATTTAAGACGAGGACATTTATAAAGACATTTAAAAAATAACTTAAATCACAGTGCAAAAGGAATAAAAGTTGTAGTACAAGTTTAGAGGAAAGCTGACATCTGTCCGTAGAGCTCGCCGGGATGCAGGTGATTAGAGAACCTGCTAGGCCTAGAAAGGGTGTGGAGTCTGCCAGGTTAGAGCTTACAGCAGAACAGACTGAGACTGTGCCCCCCGCTCGCCATTTTTCCCCCATATCTACCGAGTTTTACCAGTCTGCTTTTACTTTATCCTCTGGCAGCGGCACCTCTCGATTTGAAAATTACAGTACAGTCCTTCCAATTAAGACTGTATCTTTCTCCCACCGCGCCCGTCAAATTTCCTACCGACCCACAGTAAATTACAGCAACTTAATTGAAATTCGACCCACGCATACTGCCATTAACATTGATAAAAACTCTAGCAGTAGTGAACGCCTCACGGTGGGCTACATCAATATAAGATCATTGTCAACAAAAGCGTTACTGATCAATGATTTGATTACTGAACATAATCTAGACATGATGGGTCTCTGTGAAACCTGGCTAAAGCCAAATTAGTTTTTGCCTCTAATTGAAGCTTCTCCCCCAAACTTTCTTAGTTCTCAGGTTGCCCGGGAGACGAAAAAAGGAGGGGGTGTTGCCCTGATATTTAACCCTATCCATAGTCTTACTCCCAACACTAACAACAAATTTACATCCTTCGAAGTCCTGATTCTGCGCCCTACAGCTACGAATCTCCCATCATTCTACTTAGCAGTACTTTACCGCCCACCTGGGCCCTATTCGCTCTTCTTAGAAGAGTTCTCCAATTTCATTTCGGACTTAGTGACCCGAGCTGATAATATTCTCATTATCGGTGATTTTAACATTCACCTGAATAATTCCACCGATCCTCTCAGTAAGGCCTTCCTAGATCTTATTGATACTTGCGGCCTCACTCAATTTGTTAATGAACCAACCCACCATGGCGGCAACACCCTTGACCTGGTTCTGACCCGTGCATTCCTGTTTCTGCTTTAGTGGTCTCCTCTTATGTGCCCGCCCTATCTGATCACTATCTCATTAAATTTGAAATCAAATTGATCTTCCCACGCCAAAAATGTGAAGATACTTATATTAGCCGTCGTATTAATGCCACTACGGCCTCGTTACTATCTGAAAAACTGCCCAGCTTTCTCGCACCACTCTCCGGTCATGTTGGCTCACTCGACAATTTTGCCAACGAACTAAACGCTAGCCTTACCAACGCGCTTGACTCAATCGCCCCGTTAGTCACTAGAAAACACCACGCTAGGAAGTTTGCACCGTGGTTTACCCACGACACTCGTGCACTTAAACAAGCCTGTAGAAAACTAGAACGTAAATGGCGATTGACCAAACTCGAAGTCTTCCGGCTTGCCTGGAATGATAGCTTGCTAAATTATAAATGTGCACTCTCGTCAGCCAAAACTGCACACTTCTCTAGGTTAATCAGTGCAAATAAAAACAACCCAAAGTTTCTATTCGACACTGTTGCTAAGCTAACACGGAATCCCTCCCCCTCTGATAGCTTTCTGTTTTCTCCGAATGATTTCATGTCCTTTTTTAGTCAGAAAATCACGCTGATTAGAGATGAGATCACCAGTACACTCTCTACTGGCGGTGCCGTCTCACCCCTGAAAAGTCCACTTGGTGTTCCCCGGGCTGAATGTCTTTTCTCACAGTTTGATTTAGTTTCCTTAGACTCTCTCACCAAGCTAACTCTGTCTTCAAAACCCACGACCTGCATGCTTGACCCTCTACCTGCTAAACTGCTTAAAGAAGTATTCCCTATCCTAGGACCCTCCATTCTCTATATGATCAATCAGTCGCTCTCCACTGGCACGGTGCCCTCCGCCTTTAAAACGGCCGTGATCAAGCCACTACTGAAAAAACCGAACCTTGACCCCGAAGTACTTCAGAACTATAGACCAATCTCAAATCTGCCGTTCCTCTCCAAATTACTTGAACGAACAGTAGCCAGTCAACTTATTTTTTGACAAAAAATAACCTGCTTGATCCCTTCCAATCTGGCTTTAGATCCCTTCACTCGACCGAAACTGCACTTACGAGAGTGGTAAATGATCTTTTGTTAGCTATTGACTCCAATTCAACCTCAGCACTATTGCTACTTGACCTGAGTGCAGCCTTCGACACAATTGATCATGCGATACTCTTGAACCGTCTTGAACATTATATTGGTATCCGGGGATCAGCCCTTTCTTGGTTTAGGTCTTACCTACTTGATAGATCACACCACGTCTTTTACAACAACATGACCTCAGAGTGTTGCAATATGGACTTTGGTGTCCCACAAGGCTCTGTCCTAGGACCACTGCTATTCTCTATCTATATGCTACCACTTGGTGGCATCATTCGCAAATTTGGCATTAACTTCCATTGCTACGCCGATGACACCCAAATTTACATACCAGTCAAACCAACCGATGACACCCAATTCCAAAAACTAGAGGCCTGCCTATCAGAGGTCAAATATTGGATGTCCCTAAACTTCCTACTCCTTAATGGCAGCAAAACTGAGATGCTGATTGTGGGACCGGCTAGACATAGACACTTATTTGAGAATAGTACTCTTAACTTTGATAGTTGTGTAATCTCCCAGAGCCCATACGTTAAAAACCTTGGGGTAAAATTCGACCCTACCCTCTCATTCGAGTTGCACATTAAGGAGATCACTAAATCAGCGTTTTATCATCTTCGCAATATTGCTAAAATTCGACCTATGCTAACAGAGGCAGACGCAGAAATTTTAGTACATGCCTTTGTATCATCCAGAATCGATTATTGCAATGTCCTTTTCTCGGGCTTACCTACTGGGCGCACTAAAAAACTACAACTGGTCCAGAATGCTGCTGCCAGAATCCTGACCAAAACTAGGAAATTCGACCATATAACTCCCATCCTGTCCTCATTACACTGGCTACCAATTCAGGCCAGGTGTGACTTTAAGGTGCTTTTACTTACATATAAATCATTACATGGGATGGCACCGTCCTATTTATCCGATTTGATTAAACCTTATAAACCGCCACGCGCCCTCAGATCTCAGGACGCTGGCTACCTGTCTATCCCAGCAGTCAAAAAGAAAACTGCAGGTAACGGAGCCTTCTCTTACCGGGCTCCCTATCTATGGAACAGTCTGCCTGCCTCAATCAGAGAGGCAGGCTCTATCGAAGTCTTTAAGTCAAGGCTAAAAACCCATTTATTCTCTCTGTCATTTGACCAGCCTTGAGGGAGTGGCTCAGTCTCTTCTCAGAGTAAGGCTAGACCAGTTAGCTCATCCTAGATCAGGGTCCTGCCGATGGATACTAGCATCCTGCCTACATGTCCTATTCTCCTGGTCTACCTGCTCCTGTCCACTGACGCTGGTCATGTTTGTCTGTGTGAGTGAGAGTGTGTGTATGGGTGTGTGTGGGTGAGTCTCCTATCTGTTCCAGGCCGCAGCCCGGCAGAGTTGGCGTCTGGTTGGTCCCGCCTCCTAGCACGATGCTGACTGAGCGGACGTTGCGTTCTCCTATGTGGGCAGTGTTGGCGCCTGCATGGTCCCCTAGTCCTATGATGACGCTGACTGAGTTGCCGTTGCTGTGATGCCGCCCCATCAGATCTGGATGTCCCACCAAAATAAACTTTCATATATTGTGTATACGCTGCTTGCCCAAACTCGGCATCTATTGCACGCCCAACCGTCCTGGTAGGGGGATCCCTCTCTGAGTAGCCCCTCCCAAGGTTTCTCCCAATTTTCCCAGTGAGGGTTTGTGGGAGTTTTTCCTTGTCCTCTCTGAGGGTCTAAGGCTGGGGGATGTCGTGTACTAACCATTTATTATTTTCACATGTTGGGCACTGTAGAAGCCCTTAGAGACTGTAACGGTGATTAAGGGCTATACAAATAAATGTGATTTGATTTGATTTGATTTGATTTAGAGTTCAGCAGAAAGCAGTGAACAGAAACGTTTTTAGTCTGGACTTAAAAGTAGTTATTGTGGGAGCAAGTCTCAGTTGTTCTGGAAGTTTGTTCCACCTATTTGTTGCATAGTAGCTCAACGCTGCTTCAACCTGTTTGGTTTTGACTCTGGGAACATTTAGAAGACCTGTCCCAGTTGACCTGAGGGGTCTGGAGGGTTCATATTGGGTCAGCGATGTATTTTGGGCCTAGACCATTTAGTGACTTGTAGACTAGCAACAATATTTTAAAGTCAAGTCTCTGACACACTGGAAGTCAATGCAGGCATCTGAGAATTGGAGTGATGTGGTCAAACTTTTTGGTCTTTTTTAGTAGTCTAGCAGCAGCATAGGCGCCGATTTATGTTTTTCCCAGTGGGTGCTCAAATTAAGTGGATACCACCAAGGTGAAGATTGTCACAAAATCACTTTTATTGCGCTTGCTTTAGTAATTACCGTGGTGCAGGCTACTGTCATCTGTCGGACGTAGACACACCAAAACGAAATGCAACACTGCTCTGCTACAAATTCATCACTGGTGGTGGATGCCTCACTTTGACTGTCTTTACACTCGGTATCTCTCTCGGTTTTTTACTTACAAATTCATACGTTTTTACCCGATCATCACCCGTGTTTCACATTTGCTGTGTCGCTAGCTAGTAGCTACGTGATGGAACAACGTTGGTTTAGCCGACTCTAACGTTACATTGGCAGTTGGCTACGTGACACGCCCCTTAACGTAGCCTACACACGCACAGAGCTGTAACAAGTTTAATTGGATAATGCGATTTGTAGTTAAAACGTTCACCGATAATATGTAATCATAGAATAAATAGATGCGTTTTTTTTAAAAAGATGCAGTTTTTTTAAATACATTTATTTATTAATTTATTTTTTAATCGGCCTTCCCCGTGGGTGCTCCAGCACCGGAGCACCCACGTGATCGGCGCGTATGAGCAGCAGCGTTCTGAATGAGCTGTAGCTGTCTGAGTGCCTTTTTAGGAGAGACAGCAAGATCATATCGTGGCGAGTGCCATGCTAGCTGCCGCTGTTAGTGGCAGTGCCATTGACCTGCCGCTGTTAGTGGCAGCTGCCATTGACCTGCCACGGTACTGCCGTTGTTTTTGACAGCTGCCATTGACCTGCCGCTGTTTGTGCAGCTGCTACTGACCTGCCACGGTGACTGCGCTGTTTTTGATAGCTGCCATTGACCTGCACGCTAGGTGCCGCTGTATATATGGCACATATTATTTTTATTTTATTGTTATTATTATTCTTTACTTCATTATTGATTTTTTTATTTTCAATATTATTCTTTATTATGTATTTATTATCTGCCACATTAGGTGCGCTGTTTGTGGTAGGTGCCGCTGTATATATGGCAAATATTATTTTTATTTTAGTTATTATTATTTTGTTTAGCTGCCGCTGACCTCCCACGCTAGGTGCCGCTGTATATATGGCACATATTCTTTTTATTTTATTGTTATTATTATTCTTTACTATATTATTGATTTTTTTATTTTCAATATTATTCTTTATTATGTGTTTATTATCTGCCACGTTAGGTGCCGCTATTAGTGGCAGCTGCCATTGACCTGCCGCTGTTAGTGGCAGCTGCCACGGTACTGCCGCTGTTTGCCAGTGAGATTCTGAAGTTTATAGTTTATGAATGTTAACAGTCGTCATGTTGTATTAGACTCGCTAGAATTAGCATTTCCCATGACGGCTTTTTGCATTAATTTGCAACGTTTCCTTGATTAATCTCTCAATATTTCTGAAGGTGAACTATTTGGTGTTTCTTTATCGATGTTTTTTTAAGCAGACATTCATACAGTTGTACTACAATGTTATTCTAAAATTCGGTTTTCAAATGCGAAGATAATGAATTTCGGGTGGTCACATTCATTCCAGTCAAAGTCAATTAAATAAATGCTGATAACACCATTTGATTTATATCACAGTTTGTTATGTTGCAATGCTGAGGAAAGAAATAAATGGCATACATATAGATTGATATCTTTTTAAATAACAAATGCAGTGTAATACTACTGTGATTACTTGTCACTGAAATGCTATTACTTCTCAGAGTTTAAAGCATGATCACATTAGAGGATCTATATTAATGCTATGCCCTTTAGTTTTTCAATCTTCACATTATTGTTCTTTTATTTTCAGACCCTGATCAGCAGAACACAAGCAGGTCTAGGGCCACAACCTGCAGCACCATCTACAGGTACATTAGCTGCAGAGTGCAAAATGACAGGGCGTGAGAGGCTTTAGGCTTTGCAGCTGTTATGAGGAGTATTTACAGTTAGGATGAAACAGAAGCTTTATTTATGTGTTACAAGACAGCAAAGACAGACTGTGCTCCCAGTTAACTGCAGGTAAAGAAATTGGTTGTCATCAGTGACTGCAATCTTACTTTCCAAATGCATATAAAACAATTTTATTTAGTATCATGAAGTAGACCTGGGCCCAAGTGGTTTCCTTGTGACAGGATTTCATTGGCATTTTCAGTTTAACAGCATTCTAACATTTTAAAAAATGACTTAATGTTACTCCCCTAGTTGCTGAGAGGCATTTGCATTCTTTTTTTGACAGGTAGGGCTCAAACTAATAACTCTTTCCATGACCAATACTCTTATTTTAATTGAGCACCCATTCTCATACGTTTTCGAACTCCTTATTTACTCTGACCAAGAGTCTAAAAATCCTAAGGGTATTAATTTACAGTGCTGTGATTGAGAAATAATGAACAAATCTGAAAAGCTGGAACCAGGAAATGTGGGTGTCTTCACTCTTTACATGAATTCAGTTAACTGACCATGACTCCATGGAAAGCAATATTGATACTGTGTGGATTATCCTGTTCAAATAAAGTAAATTGTACTGAAATTGAAGCAATTATCTAAACTGTGATTTACAATTTTGCGCTTCTCTGGCTAACTAGTTAACTGGTTAATTTTTACAAGTAATTTCAAGTAGGTCTCCTCCAAGGTTACTAGTTACAAGTGGTAGAGAATCATGCTGCTACAGTTTTAACTGGAGCAAGGACAAGAGCACACACCAGTTCTATATGAAGTCCCTGCTTTGGCTTCCAGTTAGTCTGAGTATATATTTTAAGATATTACTTATATGTCTTTAAGTCAAGCACATTCCCCCAGGCTTTATAATTGATATGCTGCCAAAATATGTTTTTGTAGAGACCTCATATCAGAGACTTACTGCTCACAATGACAACACATCAGACCAACTGGGAACCCGCTTCTGCATTTTTGGACTTAAACTCTTTAATATAATCCTGTGTTCTCCTATCTGGGCGGTTGTTGGCGCCTTCATGGTCCCCAGTCCTATGATGACACTGGACTGAGCTGCCATTTGCTGTGATGCCCCACATCAGATCTGGATTGTCCCACCATAATAAACCTTTATACATTGTGTATACGCTGCTTGCCCAAACTCGGCATCTATTGCAGCCCAACTGTCCTGGTAGGGGGATCCCTCTCTGAGTAGCCCCTCCAGAGGTTTCTTCCAATGTTTCCTTAAAAGGATATTTTTTGTGTGGGAGTTTTTCCTTGTCCTCTGTGAGGGTCCAAGGCTGGGGGATGTCATGTACTAACCATTTATTTTTTCCATGTTGGGCACTGTGAAGCCCTTAGAGACTGTAACGGTGATTAAGGGCTATACAAATAATGTGATTTGATTTGATCCCTCTGAATCTCAAGAACATCAATTGAGGTTTTTAATCACAGGTTTAAAACTCAAACAGTCAAAGACCAACCTTGTTTTTTTTTTTATCATAATCCATAATATACATAACTCCCACTGTAGTAAGAGAACTCAGTACGAAATTTCAAAAATATTATTGCTTAATGGTTTTGTGACTATCTTCTTTTAATGTTGGTATACTTTCACTGTCAATTTGTTTTCACCTTTTGTTTTATAAAACTTTTATTTTAATGTAAAAGATTATAACTTTCTATTGGTACTGGTTTTGTTCATGTCCCACGCTGCACTGAGTCACTGGGTCCACCTGATTCCTACATACAGGCAGAGATTAAAGCTCTCTAAACCTGTTGTGAGGACATCTAAGAAGTGTGGAGGATCTTCAGCCGTGGAGGAGGAGGAGTGGAGACAAAGGCTAAACGACTGTACTCTGAGAAACTCAAACAGCAGTTGACTCGACTCGGCCTCTATCTGGCAGGGGATCAGGCAGATCACCAACCTCAAAGCTAAAGCCCCCCACTCTGTTAACGACTTGGCCTAGCCAATGACCTTAATCAGCAATACTGTCGCTTTGAAAGGTGGTGGGTCAGTCTGACACCATCCCACGTGACTCTTCCCACCATCTCCTTCCCACCAGCTTTACCTCCCCCACCACAGCAGGGGCCTGGGCCCCTCCACAACTACCCACCTCTCTGTTTTATATTGTATTCTTGACCTTTGCCTTTTACAGTACTTGCTTTTATTATTGTTTTGTCTTTATTCTTCTCTTGCTATGTTTATTGTTATGCATCAAATAATGCTTTAGAATGTGCCTATATACTGTATTGTTAATGCTGTGAAATCAGTAAGCACAATCAGAAAGATGATGAAACAGTCTGGTGGCTGCAATTTGGCCATCTCCTACAGTATAATGTGCCATATATACAGCGGCAGGTACCGTGGCAGGTCAGTGGCAGATGCTAAAACAGCGGCACCTAGCGTAGGAGGCCAGCGGCAGCTAAACAAAATAATAACACTAAAATAAAAAGAATATGTGCCAATATATACAGCGGCACCTACCACAAACAGCGGTACCTAACGTGGCAGATAATAAACACAAAGAATAATATTGAAAATAAAATCAATAATGAAGTAAAGAATAATAATAAAATAAAAACGAATATGTGCCATATATACAGCGGCACCTAGCGTGGCAGGCCAATGGCAGCTGCCACTAACAGCGGCAGCTAGCCACCGGAAGTGCCACTGCCACGATTTGAGCTTGCCCCTACTGCTTTTTAGGGAGACTGAGGGTGACAATGGGTGAAATTATCGTGAAACAGGTTATTATTTACTTATTGCCCAGCCCTAGTTTGTAGGTTTAGTTTGTGCCACGCATACAAAAAATATAAAATATAAGCTTTTATTCCAAACATGTTCAAACAGGTCTGTGTTTCTGTTATTGGAGCTTATATTGTGTGTAATATATCAGTTGGTCAAACAAGCTAGGATTACTGACTCCGCCCCCTGGCGTTTGAAGTGTGTAAATGAAAACAAGGAGTAGTCTACATGGTGGCGCAGCTGATCGATAACATTTAGTTCATATTACGAACCATCCGAGTCACCAGAGGCCAGGAGTGTCAGGAGGCAAGTCAAGACTCCGTGTTCATGGTGTAGAGAGGTGTCGAGTACTACCAAACCCTTTGAGCCACGTTGACGAGGAAAAGGAAATAGCAACGTGGATCGATCGATACAAATAAACTATGTGTGAATAACGTGAAAATATCGATTGAAGTGAACAAACCTGCTCTGTGTAACCGGATTTCAGGGTTCAAAACAGCGTCCAGTAGTTTCCGTTGTCGGTCGTTCTCCTGTTGTGAACGAGAAACTTCCTCCTCGTACTCTGCTATCGTTTTTCAAACAGCCCGAATATCTCTTCAACAGCCGCAGTTAGTCGCTGCTTCATCGTCGCTCTCAGCATCTGGACTCGAGACATTTTCACACAATGAGAAGAGACGTCTCTGCAGCCTAGCGTCGCTGCTAAACCATTAGCAAGCTTGCGTGGGCGCCAGAGTTGTGACGTCACGTTTACGACCAGTGGGATGGAAACGTCATCACGTCGCCCTTTGTTGAGTTCGTCTAAAACTCAGTTTGGAATCATAGTAATGGATATTGTATTACCAACAAAATCCGAGATGTTTCTGGGCAGATGCAGAGCGGGCTGAACATGCTGCCGTGTCTGCTTCTCGTCTGGCCCATAGGTCACCTCTCTCTCTGAATCATGGCGCTGCCTTACAAACAGCCGCGGATGAGGAGGAGAAACAGATGTGTGGTCACGTCGTGGTTGTATTTCTGCTAACAAAGTTGTGGCGTCATCCTGGTGGCCGCGCGTGGCTTCGCAGTGGTACCTTGACAAACGCGGATGCAGCCAAGTGCTCAGTATTGGTGCTGCTTGATCTCAGTGCCACCTTCGATACTGCAGACCATGGTATCCTTATGATAGATGGAGGCAGTGGGTTGGTATTTCAGGAGCCTCCTCTCTGTCCTTGATCACGTGGTGTGCCACAAGGCTCAATTCTGGGTCCAATGTTCTTCTCCTGTATATGGTCCTTTGGCATCTCCTTCACTGTCATGCAGATGATAGTACCTCTCAGTCAAGCCGAGAGAGAACTAAACAAGTTGGCCTCTCTTTATGTTAACAGATGTCAAGGACACAACTGAAGACCTTGGTCACTACATCAACATCTTCAGCTTCAAAGAACTTAGGAGTCATTTTTGACCCAAGCCTTGACTTTAAGCAACATACAAAAAAGCCTGTTCAGTCTTGCTTGCAAGATTTAAATACAAAATACAAAAAATAAAGTATTAAAAAACGAAATACTAAAAAACAACCTATAAATAAATAGCAGGGCGAATGGATGAGTGGTACCAGTATACAGAATTAAAGAATGGTGTAGGAGCTATTTGTTTATTTTGAATATTTGATTTGTTTTTAAAGGGTCATATTATGGAAAACGGCTTATTCCTGGCCCTTATACAAGGATACCATTGACTGAGTTCTCAACTGCTTGACTGGCGCATCAGTGGGGGGGGGGGGCGTTAAAAAGTCTGATGGCGGCTGGTGTCGGCCAAAAAGTGACCGTCCGCCAAAAACGTGATTGCCGTCCGCAGGAGCTGCAATCACTTTTTGGCAAGTGGAAAACTGCCTTTAATGGGTTGTATTGCCCCTTTAAAGCTATTTCAACTTGTAATTCAATTCAAAGGAGCCACAGAAAGTTCTTTCTCTTTGCAAAGCCCTGCGTACACGACCACAACCTCATCTATGAATGGACAGGCCTGATGGACATAGGATGAGACATGGGTCTTCCTTCATATATAAACCCTTTAACTGATGTGAATGAAGAGAGGGGAGCGCTGCGTGGGTATTGGATCCTACCAACAAGAACCAGGTTCTCTTTGGAACAAGAAGCACAAACGGGAATATAGAGTTGAATTGTTGAGGAGTACCATGGGGTGT
The DNA here is from genome assembly GCA_034670405.1 of Hoplostethus atlanticus. NCBI lineage: Eukaryota > Metazoa > Chordata > Actinopteri > Trachichthyiformes > Trachichthyidae > Hoplostethus > Hoplostethus atlanticus. The sequence goes on from JAXDDX010000685.1 coordinate 11,835, forward strand.
CACCAATCCTGTAGGTTGTGAATCAAATTTACGTCAAATAAAATTTTTTGGGGAGGGGGGGGAGGGGTGTGGGGGGGGGGGGGGGGGGGGGGGGTTTTGGGGGGGGGGGGGGGGGGGTTTTTTAATGGGGGGGGGGGGGGGGGGGAAGGGGGGGGGGAAAAAGGGGGGGGGGGGGAAAAGGGGGGGGGTTTTAAAGGGGGGAAAAAAAAGGGGGGGGGGTTTTGGGGGGGGGGGGGGGTTTTAAAAGGGGGGGGGGGGGGGGGGGGGAAAAAGGGGGAAAGGGGGGAGGGGGGGGGGGGGGGGGTTTTTTTGGGGGGGTGGGCGGGGGGGGGGGGGGGGGGGGGTTTAATTTTTGGGGGGGGGGGGGGGGGGGGGGGGAGGGGGGGGGGGGGTTTTTTTTTGGGGGGTTTAAAATTGGGGGGGGGGGGGGGGGGGATTGGGGGATTGGGGGGGGAAAAAGGGGGGGGGGGGGGGTTTTTTGGGGGGGGGGGGGGGGTTTTTTTTTTAAATTGGAGGGGGGGGGGGTTTTTTTTGGGGGGGGGGTTTTTGGGGGGGTTTTTAAAGGGGGGGTTTTTTTGGGGGGGGGTTGGGGGGGGGGGGAAAAGGGGGGTTTGGGGGGGGTTTTTTGTTTGGGGGGGGGGGGTTTTTAGGGGGGGGGGGTTTTTTGGGGGGGGGGGGGGGGGGGGGGGGGAAAAAAATTTTTTGGGGGGGGGGGGGGGGGTTTTTAAAAAATTTTGGGGGGGGGGGGGGGGGGCGGGGGGGGGGGGGGTTTTGGGGGGGGGGGGAAAAAGGAAAAGGGGGGGGGGTTTTGGGGGAAAGGGGGGGAAAAAGGGGGAAAAGGGGTTTTGGGGGGGTTTGGGGGGGGGGGGTTTTGGGGGGGTTTTTGGGAAATTTTTTTGGGGGGGAAAGGGGGGGGGGATTGGGGGGGGGGTTTTGGGGAGTGGGGGGGGGGAAAGGGGGGGGGGGGTTTTTTTGGGGGGGGCCTTGGGGGGGGGGGGGGAAAAAAAGGGGGGGGGGGGAAAATTTTGGGGGGGGGAAAAAAAAGGGGGGGGGGGAAGGGGAAATTTGGGGGGGGGAAAAAGGGGGGGGGGGGAAAGGGGGAAAAAAAGGGGGGGTTAAAGGGGATTTTTTGGGGGGTTTTTTGGGAAGGGGGGGGGAAAAAGGGGGGGGGTTTTTTTGGGGGGGGGGGTTTGGGGGGAGGTGGGTGGAAAAAAGGGGGGTTTGGGGGGGGGGGGGGGGGGAAAAAAAATTTTGGGGGGGTGGGGAAATTTTTTTTTTTTTTAAAAGGGGGGGGGGGGTTTGGGGGAAAAAAGGGGGGGGGTTTTTTTTTGGGGTTATGGGTTTTTTTAAAATTTTTTTTTTTAAAAAAAATTTTTTTTGGGGGGGTTTTTAAATTTTTTAAAATAAAAAATTTTTTAAAAGTAAAAAAGGGGGGGGTTTTTGGGGAAAATTTTTGGGGTTTTTTTAAAAAAAAATTTGGGGGGTTTTTAAAAAAAGGGGGGGGGGGGTTTTTTTTTTTAAAAAAAATTTTTAAAAAATTTTTTTAAAAAGGGGGTTGGGGGGGAAAAGGGGGGGTTTTTTGGGGGGGTAAAAGGGGTTTTTGGGGGGGGGGGGTTTATTTTTTTGGGGGGGGGGGGGTTTTTTTTTTTTTTTGGATTGGGGGGGAAGGGGGGGTTTTTTTTTTTTAAAAAAAATTTTTTTTTTTTGGGGGAAAAAAAATTTTTTTTTTAAAGGGGGTTTAAAAGTTTTTTTTAAATGGGTTTTTTTTTTTTGGGGGGGGGGTTTTTGTTTTTTTTTTTTGGGTTTGGGGTTTTTTTTTTTTTTTGGGGGTTTTTGGGTTTTTTGGGGGGTTTTTTTTGGGGGGGGGGTTTTTTAAAAAGGGGGGGGGGTTGGATTTTTTTTTTTGGGGAAAAATTTTTTTTTATTTTTTGGGGGGGGGGGGAAAAAGGGGGGGGAAAAAAAAGGGGGGGGTTTTGGGGGGGGGGGGAAAAAAAAAAAGGGGGGGGAAAAAAAGGGGGGGTTTTTGGGGGAAGGGGGGGGGGAAAAAGGGGGGGGGGTTTTTGGGGGGTTTTTTTTAAAAATTTTTTGGGGGGGGGGAAGATTTTTTTGGGGGGGGGGGTTTTTTTAAAAAAAGGGGGGCCCCCCGGGTGGGGGGGTGGGGGGGGGGGGTTTTTTGGGGGTTGGGGGGTTTTTGGGGGGGGGAAAATTTTAATTGGGGGGGGGGGGGGGGGAAAAAAAGGGGGGGGAAAGGGGGGGGTTTGGGGTTTTTTTTTGGGGGGGAAAGGGGGGGGAAAATTTGGGGTTTTTTGGGGGGGGGGGGTTTTGGGGGGGGGGGGGGGGGGGAAAAAAAAAAAACCCGGGGGGGGGGGGGGGGGGGGTTTTTGGGGAAAAAAAAATTTTTTTGGGGTTTTGGGGGGGGGGTTTTTGGGGAGGGGGGGAAAAAGGGGGAAAAAAATTTTGGTTTTAAGGGGGGGGGGGGGGGGGGGGGAAAAAAAAAAGGGGGGGCGGGGTTTTTGGGGGGGGGGAAAAAAAAAGGGGGGGGTTTGGGGTTTGGGGGGGAAAAAAAGGGGGGTTTGGGGGGGGAAAAAGGGCCCTTTTTTAAAGGGGGGTTTTTTTAAATTTTTTGGGGGGGAAAGGGCCCCGGGGGGGGGAAGGGGGGGGGGGGGGGTTTTGGGGGGTTTTTTGGGGGTTTTTGGGGGGGGGGGGTTGGGGGGGGGGTTTTTTTAAAAGGGGGGGGGGTTTAAAAATTTTTTGGGTTTTGGGTTGGGGGGGGGGTTTGGTTTTGGGGAAATTGGGGAAAGGGGGGGTTTATGGGGGGGGGGGGGGGGGGGTTGGGGGGGGGGGTTTTTGGGGGTTTGGGGGGGGTGGGAGCTTTTTTTGGGGGGGGAGGGGGGGGGGGGGGGTTTGGGGGGGGAAGGGGTTTTTTTTAAAAAAAAAAGGGGGGGAAAATTAATTTTTTTTTGGGGGGAAAAAAAAATTTTTTGGGAAAATTTTTTTGGGGGGGGGTTTTTTTTGGGGGGGGAAAAAAAAGGGGGAGGGGGGGGGGGGGGGGGGGGGGAAAAGGGGGGGGGGGGGGGGGGGGGGGGTTTTGGGGGGAAGGGGGGAAAAAAGGGGGGTTTTAAAAAATTTAAAATTTGGGGGGGGGGGGAAAAAAATTTTTTTAAAGGGGGGTTTGGGGGGGGGGTTTTTTTGGGGGGGGAAAGGTTTGGGGGGGGGGGGGGGTTTTAAAAATTTTGGTGGGGGGTTTTTTTGGGCCCGGGGTTTGGGGGGGGTTTTTTTAAAGGGGGGGGGGGGGTTTGGGGGGGGGTTTAAAATTTGCCGGGGGAAAGGGGGGGGGGGGGGGGGGGGGGTTTGGGGGGAAAAAATTTTTTTAAAAAAATTTTTGGGGGAATTTGGGGGGGGGGGAAAAAGGGGGTGGGGGGGTTGGGGTTGGGGGGGGAAAGGGAAAGGGGGGGGGGAAAAAACCCCCAAACCCCCCCCAAAAAAAGGGAAAAAAAATTTTTTTTTCCCCAAAAATTTACAAAAATTTACCCCCCCCTTTTTTTTTCAAAAGGGGGGGTTTTTTTTTTTGGGGCCCCCATAAAACCCCAAAACCCCCCCCCCTTTTTGGGGGGGTTTAAATTTTTTAAAAACCCCCCTTTTTCCCAAAAAAAAGGGGAAAAAGGGAAACTACAAAAAAGGAAAAAAAAAAAACCCCCAAAAAAAAAAAGGGGTGGGGAAAGGGGGGGAAAAAAAAAAGTTTTAAAAAACCCTTTTAAAAAGGGGGGGGGGTTTTTTCCCCCCAAAGAATTTTGGGGGGGGCCCCCCCAAAACCCCGGGTTTTTCCCCCCCGGGGGGGGGGGTTTAAAAGGGGCCCAAAAAAAGGGGGGCGGAAAAATTTTTAAAACCCGGGAGGCCCGGGGGGGGTTTTCCCTTTCCAAATTGGTTAAAAAACCACCCCCGGGGGAAAAAAAACCCCAAAAACCCCTTTTTAAATTTTTTTTCCCCCCCAAAAAATTTTTTCCCCAAAAAGGGAAAACCCCCCTTTTTTTTTAAAAAAATTTAAAAAAAAACCTTTTTTTTGGGGGGGGAAAAAAAATTTTTTTAAAAAAAACCGGAAAAAGGATTTTTTTGGGGGGAAAAAAAAACCCCCAAAAAAAAACCCCCCCGGGATAAAATTTTTGGGGAAAAAAAATTTTTTTTTTAAAATTTTTTTTTTTTTTTGGGGTTTTTTTCCCCCCGGGGGGGGGGGGTTTTTTTTCTTTTTTAAAAATTTGGGAAAAAAATTTTTTTCCCCCCTTTAAAAAATTTTCCCCTTTTTTTTTCCCCCCTTTTTCCCCAAAAAAATTTTTGAATTTAAAAGGGTTCCCCCCTTTTGGGGGGGGAAATTTTGGGGGGGGTTTTCCCCCCCAAAAGTTTCCCCCCCCCCTTTTTTTTTAAAAAAAAAAATTTTTTTTTTGGGGGCCCCCTTTGGGGGGCCCCCCTTTTTTTTTTTAATTTTTCCATTTTTTTTTTTTAAAAAAAACCCTTTTTTAAAAAAAACCCCCCTTTTCCCCTTTTTTTAAAATTTTTTTTTAAAAATTTTTTTTTTTTTTAAAAAAACATTTTTTAATTTTGGCTTTTCCCCTTTAAAAAAACCCCCCAAAAAGGGGGGAAAAATTTTTAAAATTTTGGGGCCCATTTTTTTTTGGGGTTTTTGGGTTTATTTTTTTTTTTTTTGGGGGTTATTTTTTTTTTTTTTTTTGGGGGTTTTTTGGGTTTTTTTAAAAAAAAACTTAAAATTTAAATTTTTTTTTTTTTTTTTAAATTTTTAAAAAAGGGAAAAAAAATTTTTTTTTTTGGGAAAAAAAAAACCCGCGCCCGGGCCCAAAAAATTTGGGGTTTTTTTTTGGGGTTTTTTTTTTTTTTTTTTTAAAAAATTAAAAAAATTTTTTTTTTAAAAAACCCCCAAAAAAATTTTTTTTTTGGAAAAAAAAAATTTTTTTAAAAAAAAAACCCGGTAAAAAAGGGAATTTTTGTTTTCATTCATCAGTACTAAAGGGTTTCACCTCTATCTTATATCTATCTATTAAACTGAACACCAAACCCGTATAGCCTTAGCAATAAAAAAATAGACCCCCATTGTTATCCTAGGTTACTCACACAATTTTTTTTTCCACTCTTTGGGAACCAATATAATTTAATAAAAATTCCAAAGGAACAAAAAAAATGATCCGGGAAAAATTTTTTTTCCCAAACCCTTTTATTAGTATTTAAAAATGTTTTAAAAGCTAGCTAAGTTGGCAAAAGGGGTGACGTAAAAAGCCCACCGTTTCAGTTGACGGGGTCTTTTCGTTAAATTTTTCTACCACCCAACGCCACAAACAGAATAAGCTCTATTATAAAAGCTTTTTTTTGACAACACAGCTTTTAAACCCAGCTAAATTAAAAAAATTTGAAACTACCGTTAAAAGCATTTTTATGTATAAATTTTATGTTTTGTATATTTTTTTGGGAAAAGGATAACAAAAATCAAATAAAATTCGCAGGCCTTTTCCCCCTGCCCCCTTTTTTAACAGCCACTAAGCCAAAACTATTTTTATTACTTTAGATTAAAATTTTAAACCCCATTGACACTGCTTTAAAAAGGAAACAGAAAAAAACCCCCCAAAGGGAAGTTTTAGCAGGGTTGGTTGGGAAAATACGAAATTCTGGGGGAAAGGGGTCTAAAAAAAACATAGATCACAACTCCATCAATAAAACACATCATATTTTTACAATTTAAGGAAAGTTCACCCGGGTAAAAATATTTAAAGGGGGTAGGTGAACAAAAATATTCCCTACTGTTTACGAAAATGTAACAAAAGCAAATTTGAAGGGGGGAAAAATCTCCCCCCATTTTTTTTTTAACCCTTTCCCCAAACTCAACCATATGGACCTCAAATTTTTTTTCTCCTTTAAAAATTTTTAAAAAGAAATGGAACCAGACCCCCTAGTGGCTATTTTAAAATTCAACAAACAACTATAAACTTTAATAATGGCATGGACGTTTACCTGGGCCCGAAATAGCAAAGGAAAACAAATTTTTGCAGGGGGTGGAAATCAGATACGTTCCTTTTCTTTTTAAACGGGGGCTCAAAAGGTTTTTTGGGGGGAAACCCCCTTTCCCCCGAGAGGCTGAGGGACAAAAATGGTTTGGGAGAGCTAAAGTGTGTGACAAAAAAATGGAGACCCGTAATTTCAAACCTGGGAAAATAAAAGGGATTTTTTAATTTTATTTTTTGGGTTTAATTTAAAAAACAAAATTAATAAAGTAAAAAAATTTCCTTTAAAAATAATGATAGTAATGACAACAACAAATACAACAGAAACAACAAATTTTTTAAGTTTTTGGGGGTTACATGTTATAATAATAAATAAGGGAAAAAGATTGAGAAGGGAAAGAAAGAGAGAGAGTTCACGGGTGCCTTCTGTCTTCCCCTTTTGTTTTTTTCCCGTTTTCCCATTCCCCCTGTGTTTTATGCCCCCGGGGTTTTTTCTCTCTCTTGTTTTGTGGGGTGGGCATGGACCGGGGGTTTCCTGTTCCTGCCGCCTCCCCGGGTCCTACACTCCTTTCCCCGGGTTTCCCGGGTCTTTAGCTCCCTCATCTCCCCCCGTATTTTTAACCCCGGGGGTCAGGGTTACGGTTTACGGATTTTCGGAGGTGAAGACACAAGGGAGGCAGGGACACCCAAAAAAAAGCGGGGCTGGAGCCTGAAAAGTACCCCCCCCCCTCAACCGGGCGCCCCCCTGGGGTCCCCCCCAGCTTGTTTTGGGGGGTTTCCCCCCTGGAAGTCCGGGCCCAAAAGGGGAGGGATCCAGGTGTTTTTACGGCGAGGGTTCCCTTTAAAAATCCCAAAACGGGTAAGTATTTTGGAAGCCCCGGGGCCCTGGCGGTGGAAAATTTTATAAATTTTCCCTTACCCCGTAGGCCCGATTTGGGCCGATGTTTTCCGGGGGGGGGGGGAGGGGAGGTCCCCGGGTGGAGGGGACAACGGGGTGGGGGAGACAGGCTTGAGCAGGGGGGAAAAATGGAAAAGTGGGGTGTATTTTTATACGGGGGGGTTGAAAACCCTTTCCCGCCAAAAAAAGGGGGGCCCCCCGAGCAGCCCTTTCCCAAATCGGGGGGCATCACCCGGGGGAAGGTTGGGGGGCTCCCCAAAGGAAGGTACCGGGCCCCTTCCCCCTCCCGACGGGAAAGAGGGGGGGTTGGGTTTTGCCCAATGATGATTGGAAGGGGGGGTATACCTGTGGCCGTGGGGGGGTTTGGCATTGTGAGCTCCTGGGGGAGGGGGGGGAGGCCCCGTTTATTTCAGGGAGAGCCCGCTTCCAGGTTTTCGAAAAGCCCCTGTCTGCCCATTGGAACCCCTGGGGGTGCCGGGGCGAGGGCTACGGTGGGACCTGAGCCCGGCAGCAGGGGCCTTCCAAGGACATGGGAGGGGGAACGCGGACCCCGGGCCGGGGAAAAAAATGTCCTGGGGGATCCCGGGAGCCGGGGAAAACATGGGGGCACCAGGAGGTCCGCATCCCCGCTGGTGGGAAACCCCCTTGGAAAACCGGTCCAAAATATAGTTTAGTAAAGGTGGTGGGTTTCCGGGAGATGGAGGGGGACCAGTGACAAAGTCGACGGCGGGGGTGGGGCCCGGGGGGGCTGGGAAGTGGGGAGGGGTGAACAGGCCAGGGGGGTTTATGGGAGGACTTGCTGCGGCACAGACGGAGCAGCGGGGACACGAAGGCTTTGGGTGTTTCCCCGGGGTTTCGAAGGCCACCCCCGAAAACTCTGTCGGTGAAAAGGCCCAAAGGGGGCGGGAGAAGCCGGGGGACAGGTGAGCTTTGATGATTTTCCCCCCCTGGAGAACTTGGGACCCCCGGGGAATCGGGGCCCCCAAAAAGGCCCTTATTGGGGGTGTTTTCCCGGGGCTGGGTGGCTGCCTTGCTTCCCGGGCCGGGGGCTTCAATTTTCCCAGGCGGGGCCCCACCAAACCGGGAAAGGGAAAGGGGGAAAAGTCTTGGCTCAGGGGGGACCTTTCTCGGGAGCCCACTGGCGGGAGGGGGAGCGTCCGGGGTTGAAGTTTTTGGGGTGCCGGGGGCGGTAGGTGAGGGTTTTAAAATTAAAAATTTCCCAGGAAAAGTGGGCCCCTCGTGCCTTTTCTGGGAGTTGAGTCGTTTAGCGGAAACAAAAGGGGAGGGAGGTTCTTGTGGTTGTCCAAAACCAAAAAACTGTTTTCTCCGCCCCCTCAACCAATGCCTCCATTTTCCAAGGGCCCGGACCACTGCCGGGGGTCCCGGGGTTTCCCACATCTTTTTTTCCCCCTAGCAGGGGGGGAGACGCCGGGGGAACCCCAGGGGTGCCCAAATTTAGATCCCCGAGGAAACGTTGGGCCCGGACGGCCCCAAAACCCGGGGTCAGGCGTCCACCTCCACCACAAAAGCTTGAGGAGGGTTTCTGGATGTCTCAGGGAACCGGGGGCGGACGTGAAGAGCTGCTTGGGGGTGGAAAAAAGCCGCAAACCCACTCGGGAGTCCAGGTGAACGGGGGGGTGTGGAGGGGGGGCCAGGTAAACGGGGGCTGCAACCCCGCTGGGAAATCTGAAAATCTTTTGTAGAAAATTTTTGAACCCAAAGGGAAATTTCTGGGATGTTTTTGGGAGGAGGGTTTTCGGGGCCGGGCTTCACCTGCCCCCGCTCGGGTAATGTAGGCCCAGGAAGATCACAGATGGGCATGTGAAACTCACCCTTTTTAGCTTTAACAAACATTTTTTTATCGAGCAGGCCCTGGAAACACCCAAACCCGACATGCTTTAACGTTTTTCCCCCATTTTTCCCCGGGAAAAAAAAAAAAAGATATTTCCCCTTTAAAAAGACCCAAAAAACAAAGCGGTTTTAGCAAGTCAGGGGGACGTCATTGATGAGGCCTGGATCTGCTGGGGGGTTGGGTTAAAAACCGAAAGGGCTGACGAGGTACCAAAAGGGGCTTTTGGGGCCCGGTTTTTAAAGGCCAAACCCTCACCTTCTCGGGTTTCCCGATGAGGTTTGGGGAGGATTACGGAGGTCTGTTTGGAAAAAACATAAACATGTTGGAGAGGCTCAAAAGGGAGGGGGCCAAAGGAGCGGGGGGATATTTTTTTTTTAACGGTTTATGTTATTTTATGCCCCAGAAATTGATGCAGGGGGCCGGGGTGGTTCCTTTATTTTTTTCCCCCAAGAAAGGGAAGAACCCGGGAGTTTTGGGGGGGCCTGAACCCCGTTTCCAGGGGGTCATGGGTGTAATCAAGATTCAAGAAGTTTATTTGTCAAATACAACCAAGGGGTGCAATGAAATGTAATGGGGGCAAAGCCAGCAGAAAATGTTTCAAAAAACAGGTTCACACTATTTTTCAATAAACCAACACCAAAATTTTTCCAAAGTCCAGTTTTAAGAGCTCTATAAAAAAACAACACCCAAAATTTTCAAATAAGAAACCCCCTTTATAAAAAAATTTGTAAAAAGGGGGAAAAAGGGAAAAATTTTATGTATTAAAAATAAAAAATTATTTAAAAAGTTGTGTAGTCTTTACCTAAGTGGTGTGTGATAAGAGGGGCAGTGTTGTGTCTTGGTGGGGGGCCCGGTGGGGGTCAAGGTTTAAGTCCCGATGGCCCGAGGAAAAAAAAACTCCGTCTAGGGGCTTTTCCCGTTTTGGCCCGCATGACTACGGAGGCCTTGGGCCCGAAACCCCAGCAGCTTTAAACAGTCCGGGGTTGGGGTGGTGAGGATCCTTCAAAATCCCGCAAAGGGTCTTTTGCACCTCCTGGGTGTTTTAAAATCCTGCAGGGTGGGGGGTGGGGAAATCCAATAGTGCTTCAGCTGGGAAAGCACAAATCTCTCAGAGCCCTTCCCCGTCCTGGGGCGAAACTGTTGCCCAAAAAAAGGGCAGTGATTTTCCCGTCCCGGATGCTCTCTCAGCTCCAAGGGAGAAGGTGAAGGATCCCCCGGGGAGGCTTTAAATTTCCTCATTGCCTGAGGGGTTTTGGGAAAAAGGGGCTGCCCTTGCCCCTTTTTCACCAAAGTGGGCTGGTTTGTGAGGACCCTTTAAGATTTTCAGGATGTGGAACCCCCCAGGTATTTAAAACCTGCTCACCCCCCTCCACAGTATCCCCTTTAAACCCCAATTTGGGGAAATACCGTTTCCCCTGTTGTTGTTTCCCTTTAAAATCCAACCAACAGCTCCTTAGGGTTTTTTTTTACCATTTAGGAGGGAGGCCCGTTGTCCTGGCAAAAAGAGGGACAGGTTAGCAACTTCCTCCCGGTAGGCCTTTTCCTCGTTGTTGATGGAATCCCGGGCCCCCCACCCCCTGTGTCCCCCCAAACTTAAATGGTGTTGGAGCGGAAAAACCCGGCCACACATCCCTTGTTTACAGGGAGTAACCCGTTGGGGGTGAGGGGCGCCAAACCCCGGGGGGGGGTTTTCCCGTGGGTTTAGGTGTTTAGGGGGTTTTGGGGGTGTGTCTGCCCACCCTTTACCCCCCTGGGGGCCCCGGCGGTAAGGGGTCCAGGGTCCAAGGGAACCAAGGGGGGGGGGGGGGGGTGTTCAGTCCCCAGGGTCAATCAACTTACCAGCCAGTCTTGGGGGGCTATGGTATTGAAAGCTGAAAATATAATCAATGAACAAAGTCTCACATAGCCCCCCTTCCGGCTGGGCCAATTGAGGAGTGTGGTGTTTCAGTACCCGGGAGGAAAAGCATCAACCGTTGATTTTGTTGGGAAAGATAAGCAACTGCAGTTTGGGGCCTGGAGCAAGGGAGGAAGGCCAAAATGTTGTCCCCTTTATCACGCCCTCGAAGGGAATTTTTATGACCGCCGGGGGTGAGGGCCACCGGGCGGGAGTCATTCAAGCATTCTGGAGAAGCCCTTCTTTGGGGAAGGGCAATTAAATTGGGTCTCTTTAAGCAGGCGGGGACCCCAGACTCACCAGGAGATGTTGAAAAATAATGGTGGAAAAAAAACTGGAGCTTTGCCCCGGAAATTTGCACAGGGCCCTTCGTTTCCCCGCCCCGATTTGCCAAACCTTTTAACCCGCTTTCCTGGTTCACCCTCGTTTAGGCCCTCCCCACACTGTGCTCAAATCAAAGAGAGTGTGGGGTTGTCCCCAGGGGGTAGGGAAAATCACTCCGGCCCGCGCTAACGGTGTGGGGTTTTTTGCTGGCCCAATTTGCCCCTGGGTTTTTGCTTTTTCCCCCAAACCGTGCATAGAAATGAGTTCAGGTCCTCCGCTAGGGGTCGTCGGCACTCACAATTGCGGGGTTCCCGCCCCGGGATCCCCTTTTTAGGGCCCCTAAACCCCGCCATAGGCGTCTGGGGTCGCCTTTCTCCATCTGCGACTCCCCTCTGTCCTATACCTCCTCTTGGCCCTCCTTCACCCCCCTTCTCATCCATAGGACGCTGCCTTGTCTCCTCCAGTTGCCGGGGTACAAGAACGGAGTTATAGGGAGCAGTGCGGGGGGTTCCCCAAAACGTCGTGGAAAGGGTCTATCAACCCCCGGGTTTTTTGGGTTTGGAAGAAACCTAACTTTTTCCGTGGGGGACGATGGTGTCCCTAGCGGGTTTTTCTATGAAAACTCGTTTCTACTTCCCTAAACTCCGCTGACGTTTCCCCGGGAAAAATGGATTTGGGAAAATTTTCCCCCGTCGACGTCACCCGAGCGTCCTGTAGCTCAACCTCTGATTGGTCAAAACCCACCGCTTTGACGTCCCTCTAAATACCGCTTCCCCGGTGCTAACCTTTTTTTTAAATCCCCTAGCAAGGAAAAAGGCCCCGGCCCCTGGTCTGATTTGCCCAACGGGGGGAGTAGACAGCCCTTTTAAAACCTCTCTTGAACGGCGTAATAGCGTGGTTTTCCCAAAGTTCTTTCCCCCCTGGGAGCACACGTAATGTCCCGATTGGGAAAGTTCGGCCCTGACTTAGCCTTTCCCCCCCGGACCCAGGGGAGGGGGTTTTAGAGGCACTAGTAGGGGGGGAAACTCCCGGGAAACAGGTTTGATGGGGAAGTCGTAAAAGGGCGTTTAGGGGGTAAAGGGGGAGGGCCCCCTTGTTTTTTTGAAAAACTTCACCCGGGTCATGATAGTCGGGGGGGGGAAAAAGAGAGAATTTGGGGGGCCCCGGGGAAAAAGAGCCGGGGCAACTTAAATGGGGGGTAGGGCAGACAGAGACAGGGGAAAGGGAGAAACGGTCCCCTATAACCCGGGAAAAAGAGGACCAATTCCCAAAGTGGGGGGTTGTTTGGGAGTTTTCCACCAAAGGGCCCCCCCAGACCACTGGGGCAAGGGGAAGGGGGAAAGACTTTGGGTTGGATACGCTCCCGGTTTGGTTTTCCCCCACAGGGCCCAAATGAGGGGTGCCCTAAAACCGGGCCAGGAGCTTGCCATCCAGGCAAATTTACCGTTTAATGGGGGGGGAGGAAGTTTGGTGGGGGTCCCGGCCCGGGAAACCACGGGGGAGTCAATAAAGCTGGCTTCCCGGGGCCGTAGTCCATTAAAGCGAGCACCCGGGAGCGTCTCTTTGGACCAGAGAAGGCGTCAAATTGAACGCAGGACTGGGGGACTGGAGAACGGGCAGTGGCATGGCTCATCAGGGTCCCCGCAGTCACTGATGAGCCTCCCCTTTTAGCCGGAGAGGACAGGTAGCCAGGAAATGGCCAGCCTGGCCGCAGTAGAGGCAGGCTCCCGAGTCCATCCTCCGTTCCACTGGGGGAAAGCCGGGTCCGGGCTAGCTGCATAGGCTCTGCTTTGGAGACTAGGTTAGCCCTGGCATCCCCACTACCCCCCAGGAGATGAGCAATTCCCCTGGGGAGACCTGGCTCGACTCGCCACTGTGTAGCCAGGTCGGACACCTTAATAGCTAACTGAATAGCCTAGTCTAATGTCCCTAGTTCCCCTCCGAGCGCCACCTCCCTACTAACTTCCCGGCTGAGTCCGCTCTGGAAAGCAGTAATAAGGGCGCTATCGTTCCAGCCAACTTCAATAGCCAAGCTGCGGAATTTGCCTATGTATTGTCGAACACTGAGCTTGCCCTGCCGGAGTCTCAATAAGTGTTGTCCTGCTTGTTGCCCTTGTATGGGGTGGTCAAAAACACGTTTAAGCTCAACAGAAAGAGCTGCAAACGACTGGGCTGTGGGAGAGCCCTGCTCATAGAGAGCGTTGTATAGACTCAGTGGGGCTCCCTCCAACAGATTAACAATGAATGCTACCTTAGCTGCTTCGCTACCATAGTGAGATGGTTGGGCACTGAAAGTGAGACGACACTGAATGAGAAACTCACAACAGGTGTTGGGATCGCCAGAATACTTTGCCAGGGGTGGAATGTGAGGCTCCGAGACGGGAGAGCAGCAGGAGCTGGTTGGGCGGCCGCTGGGGTGGCGAGGAATCCGTACTCATGGTCTGTCCAAGCTGAAAGTGGCCAAAGCAGTGGAGATGTCCTTCAGCTGAACTAGGACAGCTTGCAGCGCCTGCTCGTGTTGGCCCAAGCGCTGCCCCTGGTTCGAGATTGCCTGCTTCAGGGTGTCGTAGTCTGCTGGGTCCATGCTGGCCAGATTGTTCTGTCAGGATTACGGTTGTATCTGGAACCAGAATGCAGACCACGACAAGGGAGTAGGAAAAAGAGGTTTTAATGGAGGAGCGGAGCAGGTGATGGGATGGTGGGGGTGCAGAGGCTGGGCTGGTTGGAGCTGGGGTAGGCAGGAGAGAGAGGAGCAGGCAGGTGAGAGGGAAGCAGACAGGCTGGTGGGTTGCGGCAAGGAGACACAGGGAAAGAGATGTTCAGGGGATCCTGGAAGATAGGAGAATGAGGTTAGTAACGCACGAGGGCACACCAAGGAAATAACTCAAGGACTAGAAGTCAAGAGCGGCCAGAGAGTGACTACCACTGTAGTTGGCGGAACAATCTGGCGATGAGTGGTTGGAGAGCCGGGGTATATATCTTGCAGGGCTGATGGGCTGATGGAGAACAGGTTGGAGGAGAGGCAGGACCGGGAGAGGGAGCCACACCCACGCCACACACACACACGATGAGAGACAGACAGGGGAGGTGGAGACACAAGGGAGGCAGGGACACAAAGAAACATAAGGAAAACCTGGAGTCGGGGCTGGAGCCGTGACACCCGGCTTTCCTCCCACTCATCGCCAGATTGTTTGCTCTGCTTCAGTGGTAGCTACTCTCCAGCCTTCGTTCGTATTAGATATTGCCTATGCTTGTTTCCCCGTGTTTGCTCCTGTTAATACCTGCTCTGTCTCTTGAAACTCCAGGAACCCAGCCTGTCTGCTTGCCTGCCTGTCACCTGCCTGCTAACCTGCCAGCTCTTCACCCATCTCCCGCTTTCCCCGTCATCACACCGCCTCGCCATCTCCACTTCCCGGGCCATATTCAGCCTTACCTATTCCTCCCATCTCCGGTTTATCCTCTCAATAAACCTGTTTGACTACCATCAGCCTCAGCCTCTGTGTTCTGCGCTTGGGTCCGCTTGTCTGCTCCCCTTTGACAGAACAATCGGGCCCAGCATGGACCCAGCAGACTACGTCCTGAGGCAGGCGATCTCCAACCAGGGGCAGCGCTTGGTTCCCCATGAGCAGACGTTGCTAACAGTCGTGGACCAGTTAAAGGAGATCTCCCTCCACACTGGCAACCCCCCGCTTGGAACAAGCCACAACCATGGCGGCGACCTCCTCTCCACCACCAGCAGCCGCCCAACCAGCTCCTCCAGTCTCTCCCGTCTCTGAGCCCCAATTCCACCTCCATCAAGGTATTCTAGCGATCCCAAACCTGCCGTGAGTTCCTAACCTAGTGTCAGTTAACTTTTTGTGCCCAGCCTTCTCGCTACGGCAATGAGGCTGCCAAGCTAGCTTACGTAGTGAATATTTTGATTTCATGTTGTGAAATCCAGCTTATGCACCTGACCGGAACCTTTTGGTAGAGCACAGGGTCTCACGTCTTATATTCATTTTACTCTGAAATACTTGAAAATGGTGCAATTGTCGGTTGAAAATCTAAAGATTTCTGGGCTGGGCTAAGCCCCCAATGTTTCAAGCTCTGTGACGGCTGCAACTACCAGCCGCACTATCAACGTAGCACACAAACGGTAACCCTACACAAATGGACACCTTTTAACATAGGAATGATACTGACAATAGGTAGCTGTTAAAAACCTTTATTAGCTTTGTGACATGAATGATTTGAGTACACGCAATCTTTCATGTGGACATGTGACATGCTATAAATATACTTTCCTTTGTCGAGTATCCTGCGGAACGATCAGTCCAACAAAGACCGAGCCGCTGCCTCAGACCAACTTATGTGGGCCAACAGGCTGATTGGACCCTACCACACCAGCTACAGCCAGAGGGGTGGTTTGGAACTTTCTGGCAGGAAGTCATCACAATAAAGTGATGACGTACCCTATAATCAACTATGGGCTTGCCCAGTGTGTGGGCGTGTGTGTGTATATATGCACTGCTGGTGTGACTGAAGGAGTTAGTTTTGTTTAGTCACAGCACTTATGCTTTTATTTTGACTTAGTTCTGTTTATTTTGACTGATATAATTTGTCTCTAGAGCAGTTCCTTAAGTTGAAGTTTATGGTTTTGTTGTTATTTGTTTTGTTTACTGGTTTTGTTATCCTCTTAAAAACTGTATATATTTTGGGCTAATAAAACCCTTATTTTTTCACACCACCTGATCTCCCAGTTTATACTGCCAACCCCGGGTCCCTCACATATGGTGGCAGCGGTGGGATCCAGCAGTAGGAGGTGCAGGTGAAGTGTTTTGTATTTTTTTTTTGCTTTGTTTTTTCACATGAGAAAGCTGCAAAAGGGGAAGGCACCATTCCTCTAGACCAGCAATTGGCTGGAGGAGCAAGCGAGGAGGAAGGGGCCGAGGTGGAGCCATGCCCTCAGAAGGAGAGGAGGTCCGGGAGCCCACGCTTACGACTTGCACTCCGGGGCCCAAACTGGGGGGCCCCTC
>JAXDDX010000686.1:0-27750 GCA_034670405.1 Hoplostethus atlanticus
TTTTAATAACCCTTTTGGGTGATTAAATGGGGGGCTACTTTTTCCTTCCTGTTCTTTCCCCTTTTGTCCACTAGAGGACTGTTCTTGCTTTTGAAAAATGCGGTGATGGTTGAATGTGGGTAAAGGCATCAGTAGGTTTAGAAAGTTTAAAGTTTTTTGCCGGGTTGCAAAGTTTGGGGTGGTTATTCAGCTATATCGGTTCATCATTATACGCAGTAAAGTAAAATGAAAACAAAGTCTTATTTTATCAACTATCGCTAAGAATGTCCCACGTACAAATCCCCATAAAAATTGCAATAAAGTGAAAATAACTCCTTAAATCCTCATATGATGATTTACTTTTTACATTCACACTGGGCAAGATCAACAAAGAGCTTTACATGGGAGTTTGGTTTCAACCATAAATTTGATAATTCCCAAATTTTGACTGTTTATACAAACTGTCCCACAAACGATCAAAAGGAAATCTGAACTCTAGATAATCCGGAGAAAAATTTCATGATCTTGACCACAATTGATAATGCTGTTTATAACTGTCATAGAAAATTTTAAAATAATTGAATCTAAAGATTAGGCTTTTTTCCAACTAGAATGTACGTCCATCAGGGTTACATTAAGGGGAGGAACTTTACCAGGACAGTTTGGGTTTTTCCGTGCAACTGAGGCTGCTATTAATGATAAATTCAAGATTAATTTGATGTTTGGGCTTTTTCGATTATCAATATAGTTAGTAGTTTTGCTTTTAATGCTTTTGTTTAAAGGGTGGTATTACAATCTCTTTTGGTTTGTTTAGAGTAACCAAAAACATTCATTTGGGGTAAAACTTTTGAGTGTCATTGATATATCCGGGACATGAAGGTAGAAAATCACTGAAATCTAGAGCTCATTCTATTGATTATTAGACGATATCACTATAAAGAGACTTTTCCCAGTGTAATGGTGGTGCCCGCAGTTTTAATAAAAAATATTAATTTACTAGAATCAATTTAATAATTGTCAATTTTCAGAATTGACCAAATAGTCTCATCGTTCATAACGAAGCTCAACACGCTACATCATTGGTGCCCCGTGTGAGGCGAATTCAAATTATCTACCTTGATTTTCATGTCCAATATATATCAATGCATATGAAACTTGAAATAGTGGCTTATTAACAGTAGTGGTTTGCAGTAGCACGCAAGTCTCAGAAAAAGGAGCAGTCTGTGAGCGAGTAACACATAATCTAATACTAACCTGCTTTTGAGAGAAAGAGTTGCCAGTAAAGAGTTTACACTAGTGAGTCATAAGTGTTACGTCCCGACGTTAAGACGTCGAGTTTTAACAGGAAAGCTGCGAGTGCATTTTGGACGCTTGTGGTAACTAGTTTAATAGTTTACCAATAGAACTAAGCGTTTGAAGCCTTGTCAATATTTTGCGTGCACCAGTGCCGGCGGAGTCCGACACATTTTTGTTATAAGGCCTTCAGAATAATTCGAGACACTGCCCACGATGCTCTGGGGTGTTCTGTGAATTGTTCGACTCTCCGCTCTCATCTATACTCAGATTAGCTACCTGAGTTAGGAGAAATTGTTGTGGACAACGATAGGAGAGAGTGCAAGGGGATGATTTAGACGATGTTCTCTAAATACACCTCTATGCAGTGTATATAAGCAGTGAATAGACTTGTGTGTATGCAGACGAAGAAATCTCTGCTTATAGAAAGGCAAAACTGCTTTCAGGAAAAATGGATGGTTTAGACGATGTTCTCTAAACACACCTCCATGCAGTGAATATACCCGTGTGAACGAAATACATGTCGGTATTGCAGAAGAGATCTGCACTTGGTGAAACAAGGGGATAATTTAGACGATGTTCTCTAAATACACCTCTATGCAGTGAATAGACGTGTGTATGCAGATTAAGAAATCTCTGTTTATAGAAAGGTAAAACTGCTTTTAGGGAAAGGTATAGTCTAGACGATGTTCTCTAACTAACCCCCTATGCAGCGAATATATATGTGAATGTAAAAGTGCTGACATTGTGCAACAGAGGGGAGCTGTTTCCAGCGCGAAAATAACTCTTTGTTTGCAAGTTGTCGCCATTTTGCTGGGTGTAACGTCTAACCGTATGGGTCTGTGACGTTTATTACTAGCTGCCGTAGTCCAGGTACGGAGACGCTGTAATTTGAAACCCGTGGTGGATGCTGGTATCTGCAGTCCAGCAGTGCTAGGCTAAGTGCCATAAAGTTAGCTTAGCTGTTAACTCCATTGACCTAGACGTTCGCTTTGGTTATTAGCCTGACGGATATTATTGATTGAATTGTTCCTGTTCAGACACACGCTATTAGCTCAAGTTTTGTGTGTTTTCTGTAGAGTTCGCATGTGCTTAAGTGCTTGGTGGTGATTTTCATTTAAAACTCAGCTTTCACACTGATATTTGACTGGTTGCACAGGCCGGACATATAGGCCCTATGGTTTCCCTTATGACAGTGAGTCACTGTCGGATAAAGTGAGGAGTCCCCCTAGTGACACAAAGTTGCTACAACTAGCTTTATTCAAACAAAACCAGTGCTTGACCATAGTCTATTGATGCGTTGGACACAGTTTATTAGTGGATGAATAGTAACTACTTCAGAATCAAACGCTACATTAATATAAGGACATGCCTTCATACTCAGTGACCATTTTAAAAGCTTTTAGGAATTTGTAGTGACTTTTAGACTTGGTTGAAATAATTGAAATAGGTTTGGAAAGATTTGGACTACAATATTGATTGGCTTTTAATTCATGCTTATTTTCAATTATTCAATTGTTTATTACAATTTAGAAAGTTTGCATTTTGCATCCAATTAATTGGGATAATTTCTACTTTTATTCCAGATTTTAACTTCATAGTTCATTGGAATATGCATCAGTTTCCAATCATTAATTTGGATTTTTGAATTTCAAATTAATTTGCCTGTTTGAATCTCAATTTGATTTGGCTTTTTGAATTTCAATTTAGTGCATCAAACTCATTGGCAATTAATTTATACAGTTGAATGCAAATGCAACATTTGAGCCTTTTGGGAATTTGAATATATATTACAATGGTTGGATTTTTAAAGACTAATTCAATTATTTGATTTTCATTTTTTGAATTTTTAGTTTAGGAACCTCCTAACCTATTAGTAAACTTTTCAAAGTATTCATGGTCACTGAGAAATTTCAGCATTAACTGTAAATACCATTACATGGTAACACACTGAAGGCATAGTCAAGTCATAGTCAACACATCTATTTACGCCACTTGTGGAACCACACATAAGATTTATCTGATCCCTGATCAACTAGTTGACTCTGAAAAGGCAAGTAGCTAGTTACGGTATATCTGTGCTTCCAATCTTTAATTTCAAATTTGATTTGATCTGATTAGACGCCCCTCATCCCACCTCGTAACACTTCTAGTCAAAATGTTAGGCCCTGCTGCAGTTGTCAACAACCTTGACACTTTAGAGCTTAACCAGATGATGTCACAGCTCATAATCCCAGGAGTGAGTAAGACAGTCAAAGGTAGCGCCCGCAGTGAACTCTTCGGTACCATGGTTCTAAATTTGATAGCTCAACTCAAGCTAATTGACAAAGAGACTGATCAAATACAGGATCAAATGGAAGCAATCCGTAGTGAGAACAGTAGGTTGAAGCAGGACAATCAACGCCTATGCCAAGACTTTAAACAAGCACGCGAACAATTAGACAAAGAGAAGGAAATCTCTAAAGCACTACAGAAAGAAATGAACGAACAGAATTCAATGCTCAGAAGGGAGCGAGATGAAAGTAAGCAGCAGCTGAGTAGCGTCCTCACGTTAATAATGGGGATAGGAACTCAGATAGATGCTATCAAGACAGAGGTTGCAGCTGAAGCTGCCAAAGTGCAAGGACTGGGTAGAAAGTCAAGCAATGTCCAAAGGTATCAAGAAAGGTTGGAAAGCCAGTGTGAAGAGGCTACCGGTGAGATAGTGAAGGTCAAAGGTGAACTAAGATCTCGGCTGGTGGATGAACCCAGTCAGCAACAAGTTAGTTCCCTCTCACTACCTAAGCAAAGTGACCTAGATGGAGAGATATTGCCTCCTCAGAGGACACGGTCCTCTAGCACACCCCACTGGGATGATACCTTTCATCCAGATTTTCTGCCCACTCAGTGGTCAGACCAAACTGAGAGGTCCCGACCATCAGCATTTACAGACGCGGCCTTCACCCAAGGCGTGCCTGACAGGGAATTGGATAAAATTGCTCGTAACATTGCCAGGTTCGAGCCAGGTCCAATGGGTGCCCAGGACACCTATACCTACCTAAAAGACATTGACTTCTACCTCCATAAATTCCCACAGGCCACAGTAGATGACAGAATCTACCTGATCAAGGTAACGTCCAGCCGTGAGGTAAGTAGCTTCCTTGAAAGACAACCTCCACACATCCTGGACGACTATGAGCGGGTATGTCAATCCCTGATGCAGGAGTTCTCTATCACCAGCATGGAGACTGGCCTGACAGCTGCTTTGGCCATCAAACAGGGAAGGCAAGAGCCGCCACAACAGTACTATCATCGCTTGCGAAAAGCTTACTTTGGTTTCAGAAATGAACCAAATATGGAGGAGGACTTGAACTTCAAATCCTTGTTCGTACAAAACCTCCACCGAACCACCAGTCACCATCTTGGAGTGTCAGCTTGCCCTCGATCTTTGTCAAGCCACCAACTACGTGAGTTGGCTCTCAGAGGCTTCAGTAAACAATGAATAGCTTCGGGCAAGAATCCGGATCTTAACTCAGTTCCACACATTGACACCCAAAAGCTGACAATGGAATTTGAAGATGCTCACAACCATGAGCCGGGTGAACTACAGCCATCTACTCTACAACCAGAAAGCAAGCCAAATGGCCCTATGCGTCCTAAGTCCAATAACTCCTACAACAATAGGAGCTATAGTCGCAACCCAAACCAGAGGGAAGACAGACGCTATTTTAACGACTATAGGGAAGAACCCCGATATAGGTCTAAAACTGTCTCTGTCCGTGACAACCATGCTGGGAGACCATCTAAGCCTAACCGGTTCAGGAGACAAATTCTTGTCGACTCTTTTGCAAACTGAATTGCAAAATGACTGGATGCCCACCACTCCCGCCCACTCGGTCTGTGTTTTCACCCAGCGTCCAGCCTCATTAGGTGCACCGCATCACACTGATGGCTCGTGCGCTGTCTCCGTCAGCTCTGCCTACACTGACTCTGACCCCCGTTTCCCTTGCTTCGCAGGATCCTTCATTTATACGATGGTCCTTTGCTTGATGGATGCTATCCACCAGCAACACGTCGCCACAGACCTTAATCTTTCTGGTAGTTTACAACATCTGTTCATGGCAAAGCACGGTGTGTGCCTGGAACCGGGTCTTCTTGTTCATGTCTCTGACGACCGCACTTCACCTCGGTTTGTAGGTCATCAGAGCCAAAGGGGGGTGGGGATCATGCGTGCCCAGGACACACCATGTGCATCAAATCAACAGGCGATACACTCAGCCAGGTAGCCTGTTGGCCGCACACGCAGCATGATGTAGCGGAATACATCCACGGCTGTATGTTGCCAATCTTAGCCCTTGAACCCAAATCACAGGGCCCACTTACAATGCAGGGGAACCTCTTTCCCCTGGTCAGACCTACATCTGAGATCCATGTTTGCCTTTGACCAGAAATACCTAGTAAGAACAGCTGAGGGTAGAAAGTCATACTATGACCAAAAGTCTTCCCAAGATGAGTTCCAAGTGGGGGGCAAGGTGTGGTATTACCCTTTTTGTTCCACCAAAAAAAACAAAAACTTTCTCCTGTAGCCTACAGCATCAGGATTACCAAAGGCCAAAAGGTACCAATTTTCAAATGGATCCACCTAAATCAGATTAAAACATACAAATACCTTGACTTGTAGGAGACAACCAGGTACCCAAGTAAGTCAAGTGAAAAACCCACCAAGTGCACTAAGCCGGCAATTGTTGTTTTATTGGTTTATTGGATTATAAGAAGTTGTGTTTCTTTTAGTTTTCTCAACACAGTGAAGGAAACAAATTTAGTTGCAAGTGGGGGTGCAGTAATGCAATACCTGTCGAGTTACTGATGTTTGGTATATTCCTTGTATGTGTTGCTAGAATCCGAACGCTGCAGTTTATTTTGATTCTCATCATTATTGCAATAGCAGCTCAACCAGAGATCAGTCACCAGGCCCTAGTTCATGCATTGTACTAAGAGATCAACCCGGGCTACTGATCACTAACTGCCGGACACACCCACAAAGAGTGTTCATAAGACTCAGCACCTACGAAGTGTCCCAGAAGCATGTCACTACTATTGCCTCTGTAACCAGTTGGGCAGGTGATAGTTGGACCCAAGATACACTGATGCATGCTGAAGTTGACATTACCCCTATGCTACAACAGCTCCACTTGTTGAGTTGAACGGTTACCACAAGCGACCAAAGCAATTTGTAGGTGGTTTTATTCACAGCAGCAGCCGCAGTTAGCTCACTATTTAGTCCACTGTCAATACTATTAGCCTAACGACAGTCAGGAAACAGGTAGGAGAATTGCCGAGGGAGATTCCCAAGGTTAGAAGGCAGATGCTTGATCAAGCTGTGTAGTTACAGACCATTGGCAAATCTGTACAAGACACAATCTAAGCTTCAGACACTCACAGCATAGCCCTCAACCAAACTCTCCAGACCGTCAAACAAACTCCTGTCTGTAGTTCAGACCGATCATGCTCACACCAAGATTGTCTCCATGTTGATGACTAACCTGCTGCATGTAGTCCATTCTTCTGTTGACAGCCTAGCCATAGGCCACATTCCAACCTATGTGATATCTCTGCAAAAGCATTTACCAAAGAGATATTCACTACCCCTGTCCCAGTAAGCCATTCATCAGAGATAACACGGATGGGACCAGGCTACAACCAAACACTTTGGGTCAATGTCCCCAGCGATGCAATCCTGTATTTTGAACATGTGGCATTGCCCCACAACTATAAGAGTGTAAGTGAAGTGTCCCCATTCATCGATTAAGGCACAAATTCAATTTGAGGGGACACAAATTATTGACTTAACTCCCATCAAGACGGTACTCCAAATCATTGAAACCCAAAGTAGAGAACCTGACAACTCTCTGACTCAGGCTTGGTCTTCAGCTGACAGTATTTTAGGTGCCAGGGTTACCCTAGGTTATCTATTTTGATGTTTGTTATTGCTACCTTCTTTTATAGATGCAAGCGAAGCATGCAACATTAAGAGTTGCCCACAAATCTTTAGACGTAGAAATTAGGCAAACGTCCAAGACCACTGTTTTAGCTGTCTCTTGCCAATCTAGCTGTCAAGGGAATCCCCCGCAGTCCAGTAGGAACAGGGCATAAACCAGCCCGCAGATGAAGTTAGTCAGCAATAGTACCCTGGATAATACCTCCATGATTAGTATTAGTATGACCAATTATGTTAGGAGTAGGAATTTCTCCTCTAGTATAGTGTAATGCTTATGTTTTCTTCCTCCCTTTCTCTATCACTTCTCACCTTTGGTAGGGATGCATCAATTCCCGTGCAGAAGCAGGATTGTTGTGTTGCTAACCTGGTATCGTGATGTCACCTGTTGTTTTGTCGTCCCAATGGTTCTAGGAGGTACCATTGCTACGAAGTGGGGGATATGTAGTGTATGCAGGAGACATCAGCCTCCCCCCCCTCTTCGGACCACAGCAACACCCAAAGACTAACACATTCCTCTCCCAGGGTCTTCCTATGAGGTCAAGACCCCTGCTGTGCTCCCAGGAACCCAAGGAACCCCCTTTGCAGCAAAAGCTGGATTTCCCCCATAAAGCCGCCAAAAGTAACACTTTGCAGGTTCGACTAGCCCGCTCTGGTGCCATTAGGAGATGGGACCGATGATAAGGGCCGGGGAAATGTACCTAATCTGCCTTCCAAGGGAGACACAGAATAAGAGAACAAAGAAACTCTGGAATGTGTTGCAAAAATGTGCTTTCTTTATATGTTTTATTAGATTTAAACTTCACACCCTGTGGCAGATGATGTGCCCTACTCCCCAATGTAGTATCTTGGTTATTCAAGGCACACAGAATGTGTTATCAGGACTTTTGGTTTACTCGCCAGTATTTTGTGGTAAGACAGTGATGTTTGGTGTCATTCAAACCCATTTGTTGTTAGGTGATTAAATATGTCACTTGCATCCCCAAAGGATCAAGAAAAATGATGTTTTCCAAACCTGAGCTGGAAATGCAGTTTTAGGGGATGGTGATCACCGGTCATCAAGTTGTAAATCTGATGCATGCAAATGAGGGAAACACCTACCAATCCTGACATACCATAAAGCCCTTGACCCTTGGGCTCAGCCCAGAACACAGAGAACTCACACGAAATCTTACAAACTCGAACGAACAAAGGAGGACAACTCCTGCAGCGGGCGGACGGGTAAAAACTCAGGCGGAAAGACATCAAGGAACATCAAGAAACATCAAGAAACTCAACTCAACCGTCCTGCAGCCCGTCCCGCAGCCCGTCCTGTAACTAAGTTTGAACCTGGCTCAAAGCTCTTCTCTCAGCTCAAGTACCAGACCAGCTCCAGAGTGAATCTTGCCGAGACGGCCGATTGAGTTCACTCAACCTGATCCAGAAGACTACGAAACCACGTCAGAAGCCAGCCGCTACTCTACTCTGCTTCCTGAACGACGTGAGTCAACACATCGCCCTATCCCTCTATATCCACTGAGGTGAACTGTTGGCACGACGACTCCGACGAACAACGGCCCCCGGACCGCACTCCACAACGGCCCTCCTGACGTCGACTGGTCCAGACCAACACGTGCGTGTGTTTACCTGTCCACTGCGACTGCGCAACGGTTACCACGGAGACAAGGACGCCGCTGACACCCTGCAAACCAGACGGTAACCAACTTTCTTGTTGATGCACGGGTGATGCAAAGGCAGTGTTGAACTGTGAAATGAGGTTAGAATACTCTCTCGCTCTCTCTCTCTCCACTATTCTCTGTCCTTCTGTCCCAAGTCTCCCGGAAACTGTCAGCTGTCCTCCAAGCCATCTTTCGCTGTTGCCACATTGCCGCAATTAGACGCATTACAGCTCAGGTCGTTTTGTCGGTGCAAACTGCCTTGCCATCTTTGATCCCAATATCATTTGCCACTCTTATTTGATATATCCTCTGCCACTGTTTAACTTTCTACCTTATCTGATATATCCTCTGCCACTGTTTATCTTGCTATCTTGTTTGCCAGTTTTATTGCCATTATCTGTTTTAGTTTAGTATACATTTATTCATTTTATTGGTGTTTTATTTACATAGTTAATAAAATCTTTGCATTTATAAAGAACTGGCTTTTGTGTGTCATTGATATATCCTGGACATGAAGGTAGAAAATCACTGAAATCTAGAGCTCACTTCTTCTGATTATTAGACTGATATCACTATAAAGAGACTATTCCAGTGTAAACTGGTGGTGCCCCGCAAGTGTTAATTAATAAGATATTAATTACTAAGAATAATTTCAATAATTGTCAATTTTCAGAATTGACCAAATAGTCTCATCGTTCATAACGAAGCTCAACACGCTACAGGGGTATAAGGCAAAATACCTGTTAACGTGTTTCAAATGCTTAAAGCTGTTAATTCAAGTTTCCATGTTAACATAGTATATAGGAAAATTATATTTAAATATTTAAATTTTATTTGATTATTGTGTATCTCCATACAAGTCCATACATCAAAAACCTTGGTGTTAAATTCGACCCTTCCCTCTCATTTGAGTTAAATATTAAGAAGACCACTAGAGTTTTATCATCTTCACAATATTGCCAAGATTCAACCCATACTAACAAAAGCAGACGCAGAAATTTTAGTACATGCCTTTGTATCATCAAGAATTGACTATTGCAACAGCCTCTTTTCAGGCTTACCTACTGGGCACACTAAAAATCTCCAACTGGCACAGCATGCTGCTGCGAGAATTCAACCACATAACGCCCATACTGTCCTCACTACAGTGGCTCCCAATTCAGGCCAGGTGTGACTTCAAGGTGCTTCTACTTAGATATAAATCATTACATGGGATGGCACCGTCCTACTTATCAGATCAGATCATACCATACACCGATCAGCCATAACATTAGAACCACCTGCCTAATATTGTGTAGGTCCCCCTCGTGCCGCCAAAACAGTTCGAGGCATGGCCTCCCCAAGACCTCTGAAGGTGTCCTGTGGTATCTGGCACCAAGACGTTAGCAGCAGATCCTTTAAGTCCTGTAAGTTGCGAGGTGGGGCCTCCATGGATCGGACTTGTTTTTTCGAGCACATCCCACAGATGCTCGATCAGATTGAGATCTGGGGAATTTTGAGGCCAAGTCAACACCTTGAACTCTTTGTCATGTTCCTCAAACCATTCCTGAACAATTTTTGCAGTGTGGCAGGGCACATTACCCTGCTAAAAGAGGCCACTGCCTTGAAGGGGTGTACTTGGTCTGCAACAATGTTTAGGTAGGTGGTACGTGTCAAACTAATATCCACATGAATGCCAGGACCCAAGGTTACCCAGCAGAACATTGCCCAGAGCATCACACTGCCTCCGCCGGCTTGTCTTCTTCCCATAGTGCATCCTGGTGCCATCTCTTCCCTAGGTAAACGACATGCACCCGGCCGTCCACATGATGTAAAAAAAAAAGTAAAAAGTGATTCAGCAGATATATATATATATGCACCGGTACGCACCCTCAGCTCAAAGGACGTTGGCTACCCATCTATCCCAGTAGTCAAAAATAAAACTGCAGGTAACAGAGCCTTTTCTTACCAGGCTCCCTATCTCTGGAATCGTCTGCCTGCCTCAATCAGAGGCAGGCTCTATCGAGGTCTTTAAGACAAGGCTTAAAACCTATTTGTTCTCTTTTTCATTTGACCAGCCTTGAGGGAGTGGCTCAGTCTCTTCTCAGAGTAAGGCTAGACTAGTTAGCTCACCCTAGCTCAGGTTCCTTCTGATGGATACTTATCCTTTTGCCTACATGTCCTGTTCTCCCAGTCTACCTGCTCCTGTCCACTGATGCTGGTCATGTCTGTCTGTGTGAGTGAGAGTACATGAATGGGTCTGCTTGCATGTACGGATGTTTCTCCTATCTGCTTCCAGGCTGCAGCTGGGCAGTGTTGGCATCTGCGTGGTCCCCCAGTCCTAGGATGACGCTGACTGAGCTGTTTGCTGTGATGCCCCACATCAGATCTGGATGTCCCACCCAAATAAACTATTATGTCTATTCTGTATACTCTGCTTGCCCAAACTCGGCATCTATTGCATGCCCGCCCGTCCTGGTAGGGGGATCCCTCTCTGAGTAGTACATTTTTTCCTAAAAGGTTTTGTGGGAGTTTGTCCTCTGTGAGAGTCCAAGGCTAGGGGATGTCGTCTACTGACCATTTCTTGTTTTCACACTTTGGACACTGTGAAGCCCTTTGAGACTGTAATGGTGATTAAGGGCTATACAAATGTGATGATATGATGTAATATATGGAAATAATGTAGTAACTGTAAAAGCTTTGCTGTATGTCAGGCAGCTAATGCACCTTAATTGTGATATACAAAAATGTAATGTTCTGCTGTTTTTGCTTGGAGGCCGGCTAAGAGCTTTCAGACGGGATTCTGTTTGTAATCGTCAATCCCCATCTGAAGCGTGACACAGAACACATTATACATTAAATCATACATTTTACCTCTGTGCTCCTATAATTTTGAGCTTGCTTGGACCAGTGCTACCATACACAAAGTGTAAACGTACAGCCCTGCCATCATAAATCTACAGTCATTTTTCAGGTGGCACCATTCGCCAACTACCTACTCTAGTCAATAGCACTACGCGCATGTCATTGTTATCAAGTGGGCACCTTCCTTCCCCTATGTTTTGTTGAGTTGGGCCCACAACACCTCAGGAAGGGTCAACAGTGTATCCCAACATGCTGGGACCATCCCCCTCTATGCCACCACCTCTCCTCAGATCAACTTGACCCTTGCCATCTACTGCCTGCCATCAACCTAGCATTAACCTAACTTTGACTTAATAATATAACACTACAACTACATTGCCAGAATAGGGAAAGACAGTGTGCGCGGGTGGATATTAATCATGTTTGGGGTAAGTTATTGGGGTGGGTAAGCCATGGGCGCATATGGTCCCTCATTGGGGAAAGGGGTGTGTGTGTGTGTGTGTGTGTGTGTGTGTGTGTGTGTGCGCGCGCGTTTATTCATGTGGAACCACCAACCTTCACTGTGATGAACTTCCACTGTGAGGGACTTCCTAGCTAGCAGTACAAACCCCCTCAATACTACAGAATGCCAGACAGTACTACACCATTCCATTGTCCCGCTCGTTTTCCTCGTCAACTCAGTCTTTCCAGGGGACCGTAAGCTCAATAAAACAAACTATTTTCTGCGCCTACTCCTGTCACAGATCAAGCCTGCACTAGCGCTCCCTTATCATAAGCTTTCCTCCCTCAGGTACAAATGGACTTCCCATTCTGGACCTCTCCCACTACTCTGTCCAAATCCACAAGAGGAGTTGAAGGTCTGCCTGTCTTCCGTTTATAGAATCGTGGCATGATTGTTTTTGGTCTATAAAGTTAAAAATGTCGCATCTTAGTTCATTTGTGTGATAAATATAAGAATGCAATATAGAATTACAGTTAAATAATAAGTAATAATCATAAGTTAAACCTGTGGCTCAACTCGCCCCAGGCCTATTGGCTCATATTACCCCACCCTCACCATTTTAACAAACTTTCATCATGCAGAAATTTAGAGATAAAGTCATGCTAACAGTTTAACCTCATATTGTAGCTTCCTAAAGCACAAACACATGGCCGGCCCGGTCTGGGACCGGGTGGATGCACGGAGTAGGGCAGTGCGGGCGCATGGACAGACGGCACTGCAATCTCGTCCTCCTGAGTGGGAAATAGAGGGGACTGGTACCCAATAGAACAGTGGAATGGGGACAAACCTGAGGAGGCGTTGATGAGGGTGTTGTGCGCGTACTCCACCCAGGACTGCTGGGAGTTCCAGGAAGACGGGTTGGCGGATGTGATGCATCGGAGGGCAGCCTCCATCTCCTGGTTGGCCCGCTCTGACTGCAAATTAGTTTGCGGGTGGTATCAAGTGGACAAACTGGTGGTGGCACCCAGGGCCTTGCAGAACGCTCTCCAGACCTGAGAAATGAACTGGGGGCCTCTATCCGAAACAATGTCGGTGGGGATGCCATGGAGGCGGAACACATGGTCCACCATGAGGTCGGCGGTCTCTCTGGCAGAGGGCAGTTTGGGTAGGGCGAGAAAGTGGGCAGCTTTACGCCGGGGACACACTGGACGCGGAAAGAAAAGGAAGCGCCGCGATCTGCGCCGATTGAGCAAGAAGGAGTTTGGTTGTTCACACCGGTACCGAACGGCGCCGAAAGGTTTTCTCAATATAGGGGTTTGGTCTCTCTCTCTCTCTCTCTCTCTCTCTCTCTCTGCGTGTGCCTGCTTCTCTCTCTCGCTCTCTGTTTAGATACAGACGGTAAAAGTTTAGACACAACTCAGAAATACCATCAATCAGGGTGTTTTATTTTGAAATTTGTTATATTTTGGAAAATGACAGGATGCTCTATGCTGTTCCTGTGTCTGACTTCCTGCCCAGCTTGACAAATTCGCTCACGAATCGAGAAAATCTTAGACCTGACGCCGAAACGGTTGCTGCAGGCCGCGGCCATTCGGCGCCCTTCCGCGTCCGGTCTGCACGGCCACATTGGTTAACATGGGCGCGGAAAGAATTTTCGTCGGCATTCGTCGCCGTTCCGCGTCTGGTGTGTCCCCGGCGTAAAACGAGCACACAAGAGGAGCACGGAGAACAAGAAGCCATGCTTACCCTTGCCAGATTCGGTGATCTAAAGTTTTAGATGGAGCGAAGTTTAGCGGAGCTGTTTGCAAAACACCGGGCGGCGAAAACAGCGAGAGTTTCATGTTTCATGCCACTACATGCACAAAGGGCTGGTCAGCTCCCTCCAACCAATGGCGCCACTCCTCCAGGTCCAACACAACCGCGAGAAGCTCTCGGTTGCCCACGTTGTAATTCCTCTCAGCAGGGGAAAGTTTCCGTGAATAGAAGGCACACGGATGGAGCTTACTGTCGGGCAGGGACCGCTGTGAGAGCACCGCTCCTACCCCCGTGTCCGAGGCATCCACCTCAACAATGAACTGTAAGGTGGGGTCGGGCTGGATGAGGACAGGGGCTGAAACAAACCAGTGCTTGAGCTCGCTGAGAGTGGTCTCCGCCTCTGGGGTCCAACGGAATGGAGGTGGAGGTGAGGGCAGAGAGTGGGGCTGCGATGCGGCTGTAGTTGCGGATGAATCTGCGGTAGAAGTTGGCAAAACCCATGAAGCGCTGCAGCTGTTTGCGGTTGGTGGGAGCACACTCTGCCACAGCGGAAACCTTGGTCGGGTCCATGCGAACCTAGTTTTGGGCGATGATGTACCCGAGGAAGGACACACTGGGCACATGGAACTCGCACTTTTCAGCTTTTACAAAGAGCTTGTTTTCCAGGAGGCGCTGGAGTACCTGGCGGACGTGCAGCTCATGTTCAGCGGGGGTCTGGGGAAAAAAAATCAAAATGTCATGGAGCACGTCATTCACCAAGGCTTGGAAGACGGCAGGGGCATTTGTCAGTCCGAAAGGCATAACCAGATACTCAAAATGCCCCAGGGGAGTGTTGAACGCCATCTTCCACTCATCACCCTCGCGGATGTGGACGAGGTCGTAAGCGTTGCGCAGACCCAGTTTGGAAAACATTGTGGCACCTTGGAGGGGGATGAAGGCAGAGCTGATTAAGGGCAGAGGATATTTATTTTTTACCGTGATGTTGTTGATGTTGTTGTCCCCACGAAGAAGAAGCCTGCGGCGTCCGGAGAGGAGGAGGGTCGGATGATACCGGCGGCCAGGGAGTCCCGGATGTATATTTCCATCGCCTCACACTCAGGTCTGGAGAGGTTATACAGCCGACCACTGGGGAGAGAGGCACCAGGGAGGAGGTCAATGACGCAGTCATATGGGCGGTGAGGCGGCAAGGACACGGCGTGCTGCTTGCTGAAAACAGGGGCGAGGTCGTGGTATACCTCCGGGATGGAGGACAGATCAATAGACTTTGGCAGGAGCGATGGTTTAGAGCTAGCAGGGGCAGGGGCAGAAAACAGGGAGTGGGAATGACAGTAATTACTCCATGAATTAATCTGACCTGTGGTCCAGTCCATCTGCGGGTTGTGGGTCTGCAACCAGGGAAAACCAAGCACCAGCGGAGAGTGGGAACAGTCGAGGACGTAGAAGCTGATGACCTCCCGTGATTTCCGGAGAGCAGCAGAGTCACGGGCACCGTCCTGTACACAATCCGAGCCAGCGGTGTCCCGTTGAGGGCCTTGGCCTCCAGGGGGGAATCCAGGGGCTCGGTGTCAATACCCATCTGCTCCGCCACCACCCGGTCCATGAAGCTCCGGAGTCGATGAGGACCAAAAGGGACAGGGACTGGGTGCACCACAAGAGGGTGGCATTGAGCTGGGGACGCGAGGGAGAAGTACATGCTGCTCGGCTCGTCAGTATATCTCCCACTACTGACGAGCGGGCGCTTTTACTGGACGGACAGGGCAGGAATCTAAAAAGTGTCCATTTTCACCGCAATAAAGGCAGGCCCTGGCACTGACACGACGGGGACAGCCCTAAACCCTCACGGATTTAGCGGGAACACGCCTCAAAGTCTGAGTCCTTGAGTGTGGACATTGGGGCCCAATCCCAATGTCCCCCCTAAAGCCTAAGCCTAAGCCCTGAACCTGGTGTGAACAACCAAACTCCTTCTAGCTCGATCGGCGCCGATCGCGGCGCTTCCTTTTCTTTCCGCGTCCAGTATGACCGGGGCGTTCAGAAGTCTTGGCTTTAAAGTCAACAAGGAGGTACCCGTATGGGATGCTTGTTGCGTTGTTAAATTCCTCTAAGAAATACTTTGTCTTATACGGAAACATTTGTCTGGCCAGTAGACAGATCTGATATTTGTCTCTAGGATTTTTAAATAAGATAGTTGGTATTTAAGCTAATTGTCCTACTGGCTTTCCCCTGAATAAATAAGTTCTGCACTAAATACATACAGCTGAGGTTTCTATGGTGCACATACTTTGTAAAAACATTTTGGACTTCCAAATTACCGCTAGCATCATTCATCAAGTCATCAATAATGAGCAAATTATTTTTTTGCGGTGGTAGGAGAGCGTCGTCGCAGAGACGCAGGTATGCCTTCCATAAAGTTTATCGCTTATTTTCAACAGATTATCGTACAGAAGCTGCCAGCATGAATAAATGTAGACAATATTGTCAATCTTGTCAGAAATGAGTTTCTCTGCATTTTCAACAACAGTCAGACGACCGTTCTGTGTGTGTGTGTGTGTGTGTGTCCAACGCCATCATCAATCAGGGTGTTTTATTTTGAAATTTGTTATATTTTGGAAATTGACCAGATGCTCTATACCAGGGCTACTCAACTTTACATAGCTCAAGGGCCACACAGCAAGATACAGCTGTGTCAAAGGGCCGCAATTTTTTGGTCATAAAAAACTATTTTGTAGTGTTATTTCAAGCCACATGGATATCAAATGATTAAATGACAATAAGTAGGCTTTATTCATTAAATATAAAAGTGTTAGATTGCTGTTGCAATAAATCACAAGAATGTTTAATAAAATAAATATAGGCATACTAAATTGAAATCAGGTCTGAGTATATCAAATTATTCCCAGATGGATATGTAATTCCAAGTCAATGTGATAGCTATCATGGTGATGTGAACGTTTGCCCATTTTGGTTCTGCTATTGTTCTCTGGCAAAGAAGGCACATTGGTTTGTTATTTACCTCAACAAAAGCGAATTTTTCCTCCCATGTTTTTTGAAATACCCTGTGTTCATCAGAAATGTTACGTTTTGCCGGTTTTGCCATGACTTGAGAGTAGGCTAGGCTAGACTTCCTGCACAGTTGGGGCTTTCACATGATCCATGCAAAGCGTCGGCGTCAACACCAGGTTGAGCGCGACCCCTTCACATGATCAGCGCCAGGAGAATTACATTACATTCATTACTTTCACACTGTCGAGTTTTTAAAATGACAGCATTCAGGAAAGAATAGAGTGGAGTTCAATTTCGGACTACAGCCCGCATCAGCTGTAGCTAACCACACCGCCAATGATCATACTAGCACAGCCATAGAAGTGAATATAGACTGGCTAGTCCTGTACTAAGCTGTCAACCAACCTGGTAGTCCCGTCTGTAAACCGACATCATTCCATGCCAGACTTTTTAGTCAGATCGTGGTATGATTTAAGCGTCATGTTGTATAACTCGGGATGCTCCGACACACATAAAAAACAAGTTTCTCCACCATTGTTTGTTTTTTTATTTCGCGGTTATGATATCAAACTGTGCTGTGATTGGTTTCGTGTCGCAGAGATCAGCGTCGCGAATGTCAAAGTTGATTATAGTTGAACTTTGAGCGCAGCGTCAGAGGCTCTGCCAGCGTCTGTGGCCAGGTGCACAACGCCGAGGGCGGCAGCGACGCTTGCCAAATAGGAAATCAATGGCAGTGCCAGCGCCGAGCGTTTTTGTCGCTGACCATGTGTTGTTTTATCTTCTTTGTTGATCCCACGATTGCTAAATAAGCACAGTATGCACGATCGCCATCTTGTGGTCATTAAGAATTTAGTTTAGAAATGGTTTGTGTTCATTGAAATGAGAATATTATATTTTTATTGGCAGTTGCTATGACAATAAAAATTCAACCAAGAGCCGCAATAATATTAACCTCGGGCCGCGTGTTGAGTAGCGCGGCTCTATACCGTTCCTGTGTCTGACTTCCTGCCGAGCTTGACACATTTGCTCACGAATCGAGAAAATCTTAGACCAGACGCCGAAACGATCGCTGCAGGCCGCGGCGGAAAGATATTTTTTTGTCGTCAGTTGTCGCCGTTCCGCGTCCAGTGTGAACCCGGCCTAAGTCTGACAAGATTTGTTGTCAGACCACCCGGTTGTCTATGTGCCAAAAAACAAGTGATCCATCAAAAATGTCGTCACGCATTCTTAGAAACAGAACGGTTAAGGTTATTATATAAGGCTCCGCCTGCTATGAGGAAAGTTATTCTACTGCCTACTGCCAGCAACGATTTTATCAGCACCCTATGCGACATAGCCTTAAACATGCTACAAGGGACGATAGCTTTAACAGAGACACAGTATCAATGGTGGAAAAAACAAAAGAACGGACTCAGGCTGCTTGCCGATAAGAAGGTTCAAATTTAAAAAAAGAAGAGGCTGATTAAGCAGACTGGAGGCGGTTTTCTTTTGGCACTGTTAGGTGCCGCATTACCCTTTATCACCAGTCTTATATCAAGAGGTTGATGATGGAAGCATGGAACATACCCAAAAAATGTATCTGGCACCACAACATCAGCTCGATGCATTAATGGCGGGATCAGACTACATGATATCTTTGTCTGTTATGATGGTCACTGTCAGATTAGGCGATATAGAGTGATAAATTCGTGCCGTGTCTTGGCCGACAGACATGACAGACTACACGTTGGTCACCGACCAATAATCGCTTGCTGATATGCGTGATGTCATCAGAAAGCAGGTGCTAGGCAACGAGAATGTAAACAAACAATGGCGTCCGAAGCGGTATGTATGATACTGGCTGTTTTGTGTTCCGAAAAGGCAAAAAAAAAAGAAAACGACTGTGGACCCATTCTTGGGTCGCATGAAGAGAACAGTATGGGTTGTCAATCCTTCAAGGAGAACTTGAGGTAAAAATGAACAATGTTTTAGCCTGTAGTGAAACCTAAATGTAGCTAGCTGGCTAGCCTCCACAGGCTAGCCAACGTCACGGACGAGACGGAACACGTCGTGGACGGCAAAAAAAAAATCTAATATGCTAGACTTTTGTCGGGACATCGTGAGGCGTCCCAGATGCGGCGTCGGTTGCCGTCCACTATGTCACACTACACAAGATAAAACGATCGATTGTCGTACCCTGTCGTTCCCGACTCGACCCGACGCTCTACGTCTGCCAAATCGGGCTATAATCGGCCTGATATCGTGTAGTCTGAACCCGGCATAAGACAACCCAGTGCTTGCGAATCTATTAGACAGACTGCCGAGAACGAACTGGATAAGGATATACTGAATGTCTTGGGGCTACCAGACACTGACTTGCATGAAAAAGCAAAGAAATATGCTTGTGTTCTACAGCGTTTCTTGACCATGGTTAGACAGGGTGACCAAGAAAAAGGATTTTTGACACTCAATCTTCCTCATGATGAGGTGGTTGATGTGGAGATGAAAGATAGTACTACCGATGATAAAAAAAAAAAAAGATGACGTTCTTGAGGAGGTTCTAAAACGCATACCTCAAAAGAGCAGGAGAAATGTAACACACATCATGGATTCAATGCAGAAATCCAAAGATGGTGTAGCATGGACAGCCCAGCCAACTTATTGTTAATGGGAATGTGATAAGAGGGTCACACATTTATGATTTGTTGAAGAATGTCACAGCTCCCTACAAAGTTAGTGATTCTTCCAGACCTTTAGGGTGGCACAAGTTTTTAAAAGCTCTAGCTGTTCTAAATGTGCCTCTAACCTCTATACCCAACACACGTGTCAAGCAACTTATTACAGGATATAAGAATATGCCTGTTTCTACTAGCGATGATGAGTCTCCAACATCCGCTTCTCAGGGTATTCGTGATACAGCTACACCCGGATCTCCTAGACTCATGTTAAGAGATTGGGTAACCGACTGATTTATTTTTTTGTATTTGCTTGTTCAAATGTTTTTTGTATATTATCTGTATTGAATGAATTATAATGTTTTTGTATTTTGTCTTGCTTATAAAAAATTCTTGCATATTAAATAAATACACTGATGCGAAAACATATTTTGACTTGGGACTTTATTCATCACATACATAATCATGACTTGAAACAAAATTACAATCTAGCACATACACTCTGTATACAGGTAAAATCGTAATGGCTACATATATTGGGTTGTATCCGGTTAACAAATTTACAGACCATTGAATCGTTACAGACTAGATTATCACTATACTTTTTTAATACATTTTGGTAGGACATGCCCTTTTGTATATTAAATAAGAAAAACACACAATGTTGTCTGCATGTGGTAGGCAGCTGTGTTGTTCTTTTTGAAAATTTGTTCATACTCCCCATAAGCACGCAGTAGCACTTCCAACTCCAGTGGGGTGACGTACGACGACCTTTTCTACTTGCCGGTTGCCATGGTGAATCGTAGTAGCGGACCTCCATTGATGATGGCTTTTTATTGTCGTCACGCACGCGCTTAACTCAGGGTTAATATACCGAGAGTTGATTGAACTAACTCAGATCAGCCGTTCTGGAACCGAAAACTCAGTTTCCTATCTCTGAGTTAATCAACTCAGAGTTCAGGGTTAGACTCAGAGTTTGTTGAACCTGCTTCCTGGAACGGACCCCTGATTGTCTTGTACTTGTTTAGAATAAAACACATCGTCGCAGTTCTGGTTAAGAAAACTGTATATGGGGTCCGAGAATGCCATGGGTGTATTTCCAAACGAATCAAAAAAGTAAGCCTTTCTACAGGTTGTGATGTATATGGCCAGCCAATGCATACCGGGTAAATGTGCCAGGTCTGTGTTGACTATCAGCATAGCGGGCACTCTTTCAATATCGTAGGGAATCTGATCACAGGCAAACACTCCCAAAAAAGAAGACCTTTTGGCATATTTTTCAATAACCAATGTCAACTCTAGGGTATTCATCATACCGTTGTGACTTAGGCTGAATCCCATTTCTCATTTTCACCCCTACGGCTCGTTTTCAAGTGCCCCTCGCCCTTCGGCTTGGCCCTCGGAACAGAGTTACAAGGGGTAGTGGTTGAAATCTCCCCCTATGAAATGGGACGACCCTTCAAGACCCTGATACGTCATCGATGACGTTGACTTAAACAGACGCAACAAGTTTGTTATCGGACATTACGATGGCAATAATGGTATTATCACAGTGACATTTGCCATTCATTTGATGGAGATAGAAAAGCATGGACGCTCGCGATTAGTTCACAATTTATACGTTTCACGCTACCAACCGATCAAACAAGTCCTCAAATAAAAAAGACCACTGCTTCATTACCGGGCCACTTCATGACAGAATAGCGTTAGCGGTGCTCTGTAGTCTAGCAAGCCGTGCTCCTAACGTTACCTTGCCAGTCTGCACTGGTATTAGAGGAGCCGTAACAAGTGCAGCAACTTCGCTGCTGGACTTTAGTTATATTCCGGCATCATATGCCATCAAAGGGGGGAAATGTGACATGGAAATATGTCAAAATGCGGGACTGTCATGCACAAATCAGCCTAAAAACAATGTTGTAACGTTAACTAGCGAGGTAGAGACATCGGCATACTAGAGATTTTTTGTTATGCTTGTTATAAAGAAAAGGTCTAATACATTGAAACGACATTAAACTAAGATAATACGACGGTTAGAATATTTTAAAAATCTTTATTAACGAAGAAAATACTACATCTGTGGTTCACTTTGGATGGTAGTGTAGCGTTCGCCATGATCTTCCAGTTGATTCGCAGGTCATTCTGGGAGACTTCTCCTAACCCTCGGTTTCTAGTGTGCCCCTGAAAAATCTCCGTTTGGAGGCCCATGTAGCCCTAACACTTCGCCCTACCCCTCGATCCCAACAAGAATCGGGACACCCCTACCCCTACACGTGAACGCGCAAAACGGAGGGGAAGGGCTAAGGGCTAGGGCCAAGAGGTGAATTGGAATTCGGCCTTGGTAGTGATCCAATAGTACTTGTCTGCAATTGGATATTTCGATAACAGAGTCATAAACAGCATAGCAGATTAGGTTGACGGTTCTAGACAGAGCTGTTCTGAACCTTGCCTCTAGCCGTACATTTCCTGTTCTTATCAGTGAAACGTGTTGTCCACAACCCTCGTCAGGCTCAAGATTAAAACAAAACGATGTATATCCGTCGTCAATATCATCACGATCGATAGCTAAACCCCGGTCTTTCAGCTGACGCCCTGTTGCCTGAATGAATTGAAAATACTCGCGGATATACTGACCGTTTATACTGATATACTGAATCTGGTTGGAAAGGTTTTGCTGGATATGTATGCCCATCAGTATAAATAGCTAGGAACTCTGTATCATAATGTTGAAATCTGAAGGGATTGCGACCAGTGTTCCCCGGGAATTCTTCGTTGTCAACAAAGCCTATAATGATAAATTTAGGTATCTGCCCCAAAAAAAGATTGTCTTGATTACAAACTCTAGTACCGGCCGGTATGGATAGACACGATCGATTGGGTATTTAGCATTAGTATGGGTCAATGCTTTGGTGTGGGCCAGCTTGATATTAGGGGCTATAGAAACCTTTTTAACATAGACGCTAGCTGACTAATTTTAACACGATAACGCGTACTACCATGAGACATGATACAAAAATCATCTTTTGATCTAATGAATTTCATTTTAAGATCAACACAGTTCAATAATAATTTTGCGCAATCAGTTCTACGACATGACTGTGAGCCGTATGTCGAGCGCTCTCTTTTAGCCCATCATTTTCTCCTGAAGGTGCTGAATCGTCCATGTAACCGGCAGTATCTTTAATAAAAAGTCTGCATGCGAATTGGGACTCCAAAGCTTCCGTTCCATAGTTTAGCAAACATTCTAGTATGCCTCTATACGGGTAGGTATTTGAAGACTGCGTAAATAATCTATCCCCCAGGGTGATATCGACCTGGGAGAATAGTGTACAGTCGGGGTAATTGATCAGCTCTACTTCATCCAATGCTCCTATATCTGTACCATCAGCTTTCGTGATTTTAACACGTAGAAACACAAAAGTGTTGTTTAAATCAATATAGTCTTCGCTGCTTGCCGATATGTAAAACTCCAAAGGTCCCGTGTCCGTGATGGCCGACAGAGGCAGTATCTCTTGATATGTGGATTTTTCTATTGCCATTTGTGTCAACGGTAGAGTAAAGAGGTCCAATTCACTCTTAACACATTCCTCTGACATATATAATAAAATTTTAAAATTTTAATATATCCTTCACACATCGACTATGATGTTTTGAAGTAATCTTACGACCTTTAGGGTTTGATGTTTTTCTTACAGTTACCGACACTTTATTTGATTTCTTGCATCTTTTAGCATTATGGGTCCACCCACGGCTGTGTGGAGGGAATTTAATTGGTCTTTTAACAGCAGTGACCATACCCGACCCCTCCTGTTGTTGCAATCTGTGTCTTGTGGCGTTCGCTATATTAGCGACCACATCGCTAGCAATGTGTTTGGCGGCAGATTTTAGATGAGGTTTAGCTATGGTCAGAGGGAGTGCCATTCTGAACAGACTGCGGAACATACCGCCAAGCCCTGCTCCATACTGCGTACTGGTTCCGTAATAACCCGGAAGAGCACTTCCAGCTTGATTCAAATAAATACGCAGTGTATCTGCCATCGTCATAGCGCAGTCTGGATACCATTTTGTCTGTCTATAGTCTCTGCCTAATAGGTCTAAAGTGTAGTTTGATAACTTTTCCATAAGTGAATGGAATTGGTTGGTTCTGGTCTGTATTTAGACTGATCTCGATGTCACCGATAGTAGATTTGGAGAGAGGCACGTAGTGTGGCTTGTCAAACATCAGAATGGGGTGTTTCTTACGTGTCATTGTGTGTTCTTACGTAATATTAATACTTAGGAGGACTATCCAACGATCTGATCTATATCTAAGTCTATGTCTGTGTAAATACACATGTTGTAACATCCTCCATGGATATCAGCAGGGTGTTTCGTGTAATAGACAGCATCAGAAGGTTTATCAGGCGTCAGTAACCCAAAGAAAGTAACTCCGGGTTTGAACCCGAGAATATGAGCCAGCTGTCCCTGAAATGCAATGCCTGTATATTGGTCTCTGGATAGCCCCACACAGTTTCTAATGCTGTCATACTGTAGTTGTATTCTAAAGCCGTTTTGAGTAATAGCCAAATTTAATTATTCTAGGATCCTGGATATACCGTCATAATGTCCCACTGGTATAGGATATAGTATTTAACCTTTGCGTTTTAATATCGATCATACTCGCTTTGGCATCATGCTCTGAAAAACTGTTCCATGTGCCAGGGTATTGAACTTCGATGACCCCTACTTCATACGCCTCCATTTATAGTCTGCGCTAATTTTGTTCTATAATTCCATATCTTATTCTGGGGATAAACTAAAGATGACACATTAC
Source organism: Hoplostethus atlanticus (assembly GCA_034670405.1). Taxonomy (NCBI): domain Eukaryota; kingdom Metazoa; phylum Chordata; class Actinopteri; order Trachichthyiformes; family Trachichthyidae; genus Hoplostethus; species Hoplostethus atlanticus. The sequence goes on from JAXDDX010000686.1 coordinate 24,410, forward strand.
TGGGTAATGTCACAAAAAAAACCATCGTTGGCCATATTAGCGGATAGGCGCTTACATCTACTCTGCACAACACAGAATGATGTTTATGTGTTTAGGCATTAGATATGTGACTCTCTGAAACCCAGGAGTTGAATTTGTCGGGCCATCCTAACCATTTAACCATTACCATTTTTCTACGTCCCTGTCTTTTTCTAGCCAATATCTTTTCTATCTTAAACACTTTGTTTTTACCGATGATTACTTGTTGCAACTCTTTCTCACAAAAAGTACCCTGTAACACATCTCCTGCGTGGTCTTTTAATATATAAACAGGGGAGTCGGCGTGCTAAACGCTATGTTATTGTAAAATATTCATCTGTAAAAGTCTGTTCATATCCTTTTCAAAAAGCACCGCGAAGCTTTGAAATTCTAACGGTGTCACCCAGATCAAACTTAAATTCAACAGGTGATTCGGACTTGGTTTTGTATAGATTGTTAAACACATCTTTCTCATTGTCTTGATTCACTTGAGCGGGAGACATTTTGATCGATCTATGATAACAGCTGTTATAGCCCAACACCATATCCCGCAGTTTATCTACATAACGATGTGACTTAACCGCCATTAAATATCTCCACATGTGAGTTTTTAGAGTCCTGTTGAAGCGTTCCACCACACTAGCCTTGGTCTCGTTTGACATATTATACATTTCCATCAGACCTTGGAACGATTTATTTATCCGGCGTCTGTCTGTAGTTTCTTGGGCACACATCCATGTGTTAGAATGTCACGAAAAGCCTTGGTCACATTATTCCCGGTCTTAGAAGTCAGACAGCGAACCCACGTGTATTTTGAAAAGACGTCCATGACGCATGCCGTTTGCATCTGAATACTGGCTCATTTCCACCAGGTCTGCCTGAAACTGGCTATCTATCCCATTAACTAGAACCCTATTCCTCTTAAAGTTTAAGTTTTTGAATACGGGTGCATGTAATGTATAAGCATCTTGTTTAAATAACCATTTCTTTATATCTTGTAGAGGTGGAGCCACGCCGATATTTTCACAGCCGTGTGTAATTTGCTAATACCAGTTTGCAGGGTCATAATACATTTTTTCATTTGTGATGCAGTAAACCAAATGAGAAGAGAATGGGTGTCTGTTATGGATTGCGTCATTTTATTTTTACATTTTGTTTTTGCTCATTCATCAACATACTTTGAGGTATTGTACAAATAGATACATACACACCTGATCTTTTCACAACATCGATACACCCTGCATGATTATTGAAATAAAAAATAGATATATGGTTTGTCACAGTCAGCTGTATTAATAGTATAAAATCATTGTGTAAAAACAAGGCCCACAAATTCTCGAGAAGGATACCTCCCAGCTCTGTACAGCTTCAAAGATATTAGATTCGTTGGCAGGGGTGATGAGTTTTTCTTTTATCTCAACCAGTTTCTCGTCAATGTCGCTCTCTGATTGTAGCTCGACAGCCACTGTTTCAGCCACACCAAGAATCTTGTCAGGTGTTGTACATATATTCAGAGTGCGCCCTAAAACTAGTATTAATATTTCTAAGAAAGACTTTGTAAATAACTTATCACATACTTTGTCAAAATTATCAGTAAAGTAATAGGTAGGTACTCCATATACACAGTTATGCCTCCTTTGGCTAGGGTGGTTTGTTTGACAACCCCAACAGTCTTGCTCCAGCTTTGTTTGAAGAATCTTTTCGATACATAAGCATGTAGTGGCCTTTAAAAGACCTACAGCCTCTGAAGGTAGACGCCGTGACAAGTCTTGAGTAGGCCCTCCAACATCTGTCTTTGCTTGACCTCCTGTTTGTTCAGCAACGTAAATCCCGTTCATATCTTCTTAAACTTCTCTGAGGAATGTGAGGTTCTGTCATCCTAGGTATTCGCCATGTCCACACAGCCATGGTTTATTTTCTTTATCATCATATCCACATCTTGCTGTCTCATCTTGCGGCAGTGCCTTGTTGAACAGCTGCTTGCAACATGTCCACGGGTCACAGTTAGTCAGACGCTGGGGTTTGATTCTTCTGGCAGGCGCATTTGGAACGACCACAGCCACATCATCGTATTTGTTCTCAGGGTCCGGGCTCTGGTAGCTCAAGTTACCTGGCATGGGCTGATCCTTGATGGGTTGTGAGGGTGATGGAGAGGCGGCCATGACGGTGGTATCGGAACTATTGGTATGGTATGGGAAAAAGAAAGCTTCCAAATGGTGACACCATTAGTCTCCGTCTCCGTAATTTAACCTTTTTTAAGACCCGCCTCTTTTTTTCTCTCTTTTTTAAAACAATGTCCACTGTATGGTTGTCGCCTCCCGGTCAAAAATACACTTCTGATCAATAGGATCATAAAACAAAAACACTTTCCCATAGCACTCCAGGTGGCACACATCACCCCAAGTGTCACGTTTGCCACAGGACAATATACCTCATTTAGGATCATAAGATAAAATGATTGTCGCCTCCCCCCACACACTCAGAAATACACTTCTCATCAATAGGATCATTAAATAATTAACACCACACCAATAGGACAAGACACATCATGACAGGTCATCAATCAAAACTGTCAAATACTGACAGGTCATCAATCAAAAGGGTCAATGGGTCATCAATCAAAACTTTTGACAGGAGGTGGTCTTTATTAGCTACTGGCAGTGTCACAGGCAAAACAAGGATAGTGGGTGAATTGGGAGAGTGTAGAAAAGAGAAGTTTGAAGTGGAGAGAGTTGTGGAGCATGGAGGCAAGCAGAATTAGATTCATTGTAGGGGCTACTTATGATGTGCTGCCATCTCCCCAAAACCTTAGTCAGTGGATGGGTCATTTCTTACAAATGATGCCAGTTTTAGATACGTTAGAGTCAGTGGTAGTTCTCACACCATTCAACACTCTGATCATTGCAGTGTCAGACATTCAGTAGGTAGGCCTTTTATTATCTTCGGGCATAATGAGGTGCCGAGGCACATGAAGGCCCGCGCTCTATTTCATTATCCTGGAACAGGCTTGTGATGACAGCATCAGTGGATTTCAGGATGCCCCTGTCCTCCATGGTGATTGGCTAATGGCTGGGTGATTGGCTGATGTCTGGTTTTCAGGAGGTTGTGGGGAAGGAGGAGACCACAGCAAAGTACAGCAGAGGGTTGTTCCGTAGGTCGTATATATTGAAGCCAAAGACTTCACTTATTTAAAAACCGGATAACAGGATATGAACTCACCCTACAGGGCGGCCTATTTTTGCTTTTTAAAGGTTCCTCTAATCGGTTCCGCATTTCTTAGCTTGGTGGATCCTGTAATGTTTAGCTGAATGGATTGATCCCAA
>JAXDDX010000687.1:0-27737 GCA_034670405.1 Hoplostethus atlanticus
TTTCACCTAAAGGGGTGGGTAAAATTTAATTTTTTAAAAAGGTTTAAAACCCTTTTATTTAACCAGTATTTCCCACAGTTTTTTAAATAAGCCCTTTTTCAAGAAGACCTGGTCAAGAACAAAGCCTGGTGGAGTGACTGACATTCTGGGAAAAACTTCAGTAATGGAACGCTGCTGATTTGGTTCTTCTTTTTCCTTTTAGTCTCATTTTACTCTTAGTCAGAAACAACCTACCCTTTTGTGTACGGTATATTGACCTCCTTTACATAATAATATCAAATAACTTCATCACGGGTTTTTTCAATCTCTTGTCTTTGATAAGGGCTCTTTACACAAGGTCTTTTTTTCTTAGATTTCATTTTCTATTACGCCCAAAATAATGTCACATGCAGAAAATAGAGCAAAATAACATCAAGTTAGAGTCTAATGATTAACCCCTCTCTCCTCTCTCTCCTCCCCTTCCCCTTTCCCTTTCCCTCCTCTCTCTCTTCCCCCTCTCCTCTCTCTCTCTAGTCTACTTTCACTTCTCAGCGTGGCAGCAGGTTACTTACAACATGAAAAGGTATTGTAGCCAACACTTTACATTACAGTTGATAATGTATTGTTCTTCGACCCATTGATGCTTCCTGTTTATTGATTTTGATTGATTGACTGTAACGAGACAATAAGACAGAATCAGCCTCCATTTGTGGTCGGGGGGGTGAAGGGATGTGAGGAAACTGTTCAGGTTCAAAACATCACAAGACTTTTCTGTAACAGTTTGTGAACACATCAGTGTTTGAGTCATGAACATGTTCATCTGTTGTAACGGTTTTTCAACATGTTTTAATCAGGACAGGAAGGCTGCTCTAGTTCTGTAGATGATCAATTACACCGTTTGATAGACGCATCAGAAAACTACATCCTGATGCTGTTTCTCCGTCACAGACTTTGGACTGGAGAGATACTGGATATTGGTTTAATATTTGATACTGGTTATTGGTTTAATGTTTGATACTGGATATTGGTTTAATGTTTGATACTGGATATTGTTTGGACTTTGATACTGAGATTATGAAGGTTGTTTATTCAGGTCAAGGTGTGCCACATCGTTTAGTGTGCACTGCTATGTTGGCAAGACAAGAAACAACAGAAAATAAGGTCATTTAATGCAAGTGATCTTAGGTTTCTGATCGTCATGTAGTGTGCCACCGGCTTTACAGGCTGATTACTGCTCTATAGTGCCTCTAAGGCTGATCTGAGTCCAGAGGGGAGCCAGATTCCTTCCTACTATCCTTCATTTCTGTGAACCCCCAATCACCCTCAGACCTCCTGACATCTTTCGAGTCCTCCCAAGAGAGTCCTGCACCACAGGTTGGGAACCACTGTTCCAGAACAATGGGATTTGTCAATAACTATCAGGATTTTCTCCATATTTTGACCCCAATGTGATCTAAAATAGCAATAAAATACATTTGAAAGCTCACATTGTATTTGAGTAGTGAAACGTACATGTGATGAACTTTCTCCACCTCCATACATCCCATCTTTCTGTGCTGGGGCTGTGCTTTAGTTCAGTGTAGATGATGAAGTTAAATTGCCCCATCTAGTGGACACATATGATGAAGGAGAATAAGCAGCGTCTGTCAATGTCTCCTCTGCAGATGAAGGTAGAAAGTCTCTGTGACTTCATCTGGATGTGACTTGACCAGGTAAAGATCCTAACAGGAACAAATGATCAATGTTTGATGAACAGGCTACCTGGTACTGTATGCTATAACTGTATGATTGTATAGGATACTAAGTCTTTCAAGACATACTGTTAATATATAATCCTGTTTGGTCGAACCAAAAACTAAACCTCTCCACCATGTCTGCAAGCTTCATATATTGAGTTGCAGCCACACGATTGGCTGTTTGGAGGAGCAGGCTGTTTGCCTTAAGGAGCAGGAGTACCTAACAAAGTCTCTGGTGAGTATATAATAAAGTGTACAACTAGCACCTCCACAATACTGAGAATCACACAACCTGCTTTTGACCAGTTCATGTCTACTATACCTGGTCAGTCTGTTTGATATAAACAGCAGGTGGTCCTAGTATTTGGTAGACTGTGTACAAATACACAAAACAATGTATATTTGTCATTTTACTGACCTGGATGATGAAACCCCTCAAAGTAATCTCTCCTGTAATGAAACCTTGTTGTGGTGAATGAGTCCAGCTAACAGCATGTTGGGTGTGTTTCTGTCCAGCTGGACCCTCTACTATGAATCTGTCTGAGGAGAGAGAGGAGGGGGTCCCTACCTCTAAAACCTCTCTGTCTGGGGAACATGACCGCCAGACCAAAGCTCAGAGGTAAGAAGAGGATCTCTGACTGTCCATGACTGTTCTCCATCTCAGAGCTCAGCAGTGATATCATGACACCATCACTATCCAGAGTAAAAGGTCTGTCTGTGTTGTGTTGAAGCCCCGCCCACCAGGAGAGACCAGACTCCCCTGTACCCAGCTGTGTGTCCATGAAGAGTGACCGGTCTATGGAGGAACCTTATCACTTCAAAGATGGACACCACTCTACTGAGCAAAGGCAAGAATTTAACCAGTTATTCATTTTAAAGAACAGCAGTTATCTGACAAAACATGAGCTAGCATTAAAACATGTCACATTATATTTATTTTTTCAGAAAGGGTTTTACTGACCGTAGATGCTTTTTCATGGTTTTCTAGCTTTTTTTTCTACCATGTGTTATCAATCCTGTGTTTGTATCAGGATCCACCAGGAGAGACCAGACTCCCCTGTACCCAGCTGTGTGTCCATGAAGAGTGACCGGTCTATGAGGCAACCTTATAACTTCAAAGATGGACACCACTCTACTGAGCAAAGGCAGGAATTGAACTCAGATGAGTTTGTTATTATCTGACTCTACTGAGCAGAAGTAAGAAGTCATGAGATCTAGAATTGGTCTGGTCCTTCAAACTCTGTTGATTTAGTTTTGTCTCTCAAAACATCACATTCAATAATCTTTTACAGTGGTGTTCAGGATCCATCATGACACAACACAGTCACCTATAACCGTGTGTGTGTGAGAGGTCAGAGGTTCCCAGTGGTCAGTCTGCCCAGGAGCATCAATCAGACCTGGCCTCCATATTCATGGTGTGTAAATGTACAACAACACCTTTTACTTCAGCTACAAATGAAATGAAAAACAACCATTCTGGTCATAATCGTCTCCATGCTACACTCTTTAGACCAGTGGGCTTTCAGTCTATGATGGATTTGATGTTGTGTTCCTCCAGTTTAGTATGAAAGGTTCATTTCTATATTATTCTGTTCCAGCTGCTTGAGGAGAACATTGTCACTTTTGTGAAGAACGAGCTGAAGAAGTTCCAGACGTTTCTGAGTCTAGATTACCCAGAATGCTTAGAGAGGCAGAGGTGGGAGGAGGAGGAGGTGGCCGGTGAGGAGGAAGAGCAGAGGAGCAGCAGAGAGGCACTTCTGAAGATCACACTGCACTTCCTGAGGAGAATGAAGCAGGAGGAGCTGGCGGACTCTCTGCAGAGCAGTAAGACGAGAGTTTCTCAAATGGGATCTATTCAATTCCATATTGGAAGATGAATGATCAAAATCACCAGAGATCATTGAGTGAAATTATTGATTTGTTCATGTAGGTGTAAAATACTGAACACAGTCATACAATACAAAGCCAGTTTTGTTGCCTTTCACATTGGGCTGAACACAGTCAGGACCTGATTGTCACCACTGATGAGCTGAATAGTTACAATGGAGTTGGGAAATGAACTTGTTCACCTGTAAATGTTCTCATTTCTCATATTTACCTCAACATCCACTCATGGGTGTTATTTGTTGTTTGTTCATTCAGAAACTCCTGCAGTGTGCCAACGTCAACTGAAATCTGATCTGAAGGAGAAGTTTCAGTGTTTGTTTGAGGGAATCGCTAAAGCAGGAAACCCAACACTTCTGAATCAGATCTACACAGAGCTCTACATCACAGAGGGAGGGAGTGGAGAGGTCAATGATGAACATGAGGTCAGACAGATTGAAACAGCATTCAGGAAACCAGCCAGACCAGAAACAACAATCACATGTGAAGACATCTTTAAACCCTTACCTGGAAGAGAGGAACCAATCAGGACAGTGATGACAAAGGGAGTGGCTGGCATTGGTAAAACAGTCTTAACACAGAAGTTCACTCTGGACTGGGCTGAAGACAAAGCCAACCACAATGTACACTTCATGTTTCCATTCACTTTCAGAGAGCTGAATTTACTGAAAGAGAAAAAGTTCAGCTTGGTGGAACTTCTTCATCACTTCTTCATTGAGACCAAACAAGCAGGAATCTGCAGCTTTGACAAGTTCCAGGTTGTGTTGATCTTTGACGGACTGGATGAGTGTCGACTTCCTCTAGACTTCCAGAACAACCAGATCTGGACTGATGTTACAGAGTCAACCTCAGTGGACGTGCTGCTGACAAACCTCATCAAGGGGAAACTGCTTCCCTCTGCTCGTCTCTGGATAACCACACGACCTGCAGCAGCCAATCAGATCCCTCCTGAGTGCGTTCACATGGTGACAGAGGTGAGAGGGTTCACTGACCCACAGAAGGAGGAGTACTTCAGGAAGAGATTCAGAGATGAGAAGCTGGCCAGAAGAATCATCTCCCACATCAAGACATCACGAAGCCTCCACATCATGTGCCACATCCCAGTCTTCTGCTGGATCACTGCTACAGTTATGGATGATGTGTTGACAACTAATCAGAGAGGAGAGATGCCCAAGACCCTGACTAAGATGTACATCCACTTCCTGGTGGTTCAGTCCAAACAGGGGAATGTCAAGTATCATGGGAGAGCTGAGACAGATCCACTCTGGAATACAGAGACCAGCAAGATGATTCTGTCTCTGGGAAAACTGGCTTTTGAGCAGCTGGAGAAAGGCAACCTGATCTTCTATGAAGCAGACCTGACTGAGTGTGGCATCGATATCAGAGCAGCCTCAGTGTACTCAGGAGTGTTCACACAGATCTTTAAAGAGGAGTGTGGGCTGTACCAGGACCAGGTGTTCTGCTTTGTCCATCTGAGCATTCAGGAGTTTCTGGCTGCTCTTTATGTCTTTCTGTCATTCATCAACACTGGTGACAATCTGCTGTCAGAAGAACAGTTAACCTCCCCACCGCCAAAGAAATCTGCAGTAAACCACCTCTACCAGAGTGCTGTGGACAAGGCCTTACAGAGTCCCAATGGACACCTGGACTTGTTCCTCCGCTTCCTCCTGGGTCTTTCACTGGAGACTAATCAGACTCTCCTACGAGGCCTGGTGGAACAGACAGGAAGTAGATCACAGACCAATCAGAAGACAGTCCAGTACATCAAGGAGAAGATCAGGGAGAATCCCTCTCCAGAGAGAAGCATCAATCTGTTCCACTGTCTGAATGAGCTGAATGACCATTCTCTAGTGGAGGAGATCCAACAGTACCTGACACCAGGAAGTCTCTTCAGAGACAAACTCTCCCCTGGTCAGTGGTCAGCTCTGGTCTTCATCTTACTGTCATCAGAAGAAGACCTGGAGGTGTTTGACCTGAAGAAATACTCTGCTTCAGAGGAGGGTCTTCTGAGGCTGCTGCCAGTGGTCAAAGCCTCCAATAGATCTGTGTAGGTTCAGCATAGATGACTGGATATATTAAATATATTAGATGGGATTGTTTGAAACATATTCAAAGTTTTTTGTTGTTGTTTTTCCATCACTAATTCTTCTTCAGGCTGAGTGTCTGTCAGCTGTCAGAGAGAAGCTGTGAAGCTCTGGCCTCAGTTCTCAGCTCCAAGTCCTCCAGTCTGAGAGACCTGGACCTGAGTAACAACGACCTGCAGGATTCAGGAGTGAAGCTGCTCTCTGCTGGACTGGGGAGTCCACACTGTAGACTGGACACTCTCAGGTCAGTGTTCCTCAACCTGGTCAACACATGACCATTTAAATCCTGCTGTACATTAAGGTTCATGTCAGTGAATAAACACCTAACCTGTGGAGGATGTTCAGACTGGTTGTGATACCAACATGTAGCTCTACTTTCTAGCCCCAGTGAAAAGGATTTTAGGAGGCTAGGGAAGCAGACTGTATTTCTGGAGTCGTGGGAGGGTTTGAATCGCAGTGGTATGTTGGTCAGAACATAAAAAAAAAGGGCCAAGTCACATGAATTCTTATTGGTTTACTGGAGTCATTTGGGTAGAGGTATGTTGTATGGATCTCCGTGTGTGGCTGTGGCTTCTAAAACAAATGGAGGAAAACTGTAAATACAATAAAGCAGGAATAGGTATCAATATTAATGGAAACAGGAAATAAAGGAAAGTCAAACAGTTGACAATAAATACCTGGCCATCATGCTAAGAACATCCACTATGAGGAAAAGGCATCCTGAGTGCCAGTTTACACTACGGTAGTTTTCACACATTGTGCTACAGCGGCAACATGAAAAAGGATATAAACAAGATGCATAGAGGATTAAAGGTCCCATATTATGGAAACCGGCAGCGCCGCATGCCGTTGCTTATGGTGCATTCCATTGTACTCGGAAATCGATTATTCCGAGTCGGTATTCCTAACTTCCAATCTAAATGTGTTCCAGTGCATCTGCTCGGGAAAACATAATCGCTCGCAGCAAACTCATGTTTGTATGGTAAGTCTCAGAATGTTACAAGCATCTAAACTCAACATCAACTACTAAAGCCATTAGTTAATAGAATCAGCCATATCACATTCGAACACCGTTTTTCCGAGTACACTGGAATGCACCATTACTTTGCGACGAGTGAAGCTAAAACAACATATCAGGAGATATATCAACTCTCCAGTTATTATTTTGTAGGATGCAGGCAGCAACATAGATCCCTGCACAGTCTCCCAACACGCGGAAATGCAGGACAGAGGATTCATTTTATTTTTAATGGCAACAGTTTTTTCTGTGTGTGATGATCAGTCCTCAGACTGCTTGAGCAACGGCAGGATTAGCATCTAAATTGAAGCTTAAAGATGGAGCAATTCATAAGGTACGTGACCCAGCTGCAAAATTGGAATCTGTAAGTGTCACCATGTTTTGATTGAATTCACCAAATTAGTCTGGTTAGTATATTCGACTGCTGGTTAGCTAACGAGCTAGCGGGGCTAGCCACGGGCTTGTGGAAGAAGTAAGAAAACTAAAGCTGGAGTCATTAAAAGTAAAGTAAAGTAAAAGTAAAGTTATTGGTTGGAGTCAGGACTCATCTTAAAGTTATTTGTTGGGACCAGTGTCTGTTTTATAAGTCTGTCGAACGTGTCAGGCTTGGTAAACTTTAGCCACCATTAGTACAATCGTGTTTGGTTGTTTGGCTGCGCTGTTTGGATGCAAATAGATTGCATCCAATAATATATTGGTTAACTAGCGCGACAAAATTGTCAATCCTAGCTTGTCTGCAAGTTGTATTCAATAAGCTTATGGACATGAGCCATAAACAGACCGGCTACAGCAGAGAGTGTCGCTCACACACCCACATCCACAAACACAAGGCACGAAAGTACAATATTACACAGAATTGTTATCATTGAGAAACTAAGTGGAACCGCTCAGCTGCCTCTTCCCATTCTGGGTCAGACTCCGGCTCAAACATGTCCGGTCTCAGTGTTGGTTCTGGAGCGGCCGCCATGGTTATGGTAGATTTCTGCATCAAGCTTATTTGTTTACCTTGAGCAGCATGAGCTCTCTGCTCTCCGCCTCCCAGGCCATTGCGTGTAGGTTGTATGTAATGAGCACTGCTCTGATTGGCTGCCTCACGCCGTGAGTGAGGTGGCCAATCAGAGCAGTGCTCATTACATACAACCTCCACGCCCTCAAAACAGCCTGTTCTCTACAATGGAGAAAATGAGAGACTGAAACACACCACAGAAGCTGGTTTTAGGATTTTTTTTTTATATAGACACAAACGTCTTGTAAAGACCCCCAGGAACAGTTTAAATAGCCCAAAATGAGTACAATACCCCCCCTTTAATTAATCAGCTTTTTTTTTTTAACAATCTTTTTATTGAGGTTTTCCTTACATACAAAATACAATTACAGACATGCAAATAGAGAAAGTAAAATAAAATAAAATAAATGAATGTAAACTAAAAGGAGGTAGAAAAATGTAATACAATAATGACATAGTAATCAGGACATTAACATTGTTTTAAATGACCTTCTGCAGTTACTGATGCATTTCTATTTCGTTTTGCGCCCTTCTCTCTCGACTCTCCTTTTGCTTTCTGACTTCCTCCTCCTCTTTCTTCTGTGTTTGATTAGCATCATCTCTTCTTTTAATGATCTCATCTTTCTCCTCTAGCTCTTCCTGACACTCTGCTTCTCTCTTATTCAAATTCATGTTTATTTTCACCATCTGCTCCATCATTTCCTCCTGACCCTCCACAGTTTCTACTCTCTGTTTTTTTTCTGATTGAAGCTTCAGCTCCTGACTGAGCTCTTGGAATTGGTCTCTTCCTTCCAACTCTATTTCCATGTGTTTCAGGTGGTTCTCATTCTTCATATTGTCATATTTTGCCTTGAGGATTTCAGAGACTGAAATCCTTTTTTGTTACTTGTAGATTTGGTCTTCTTATCTTCTTCTCTCTCTTCACATTTTTCCTCATGGTTCATCTTAGTCTCTGTGTACACAGAGATGCAGGACACAATGTAAGTTCATATACAAACCTGCTGTGTGCTTATATACCAAGAGGAAAATGATTTTGCTCAGTCTTGTCTTAAGAAACAGATTCAACCTGAGTTGAATTTGAGAAACAGGAGAAAATGACTTTAGTCTCATAATGGTGTTAAAAAGAGATCATTTCTGTATCTCTAAGAGAGATAAAAGGTAGAAATATGGGTATATAAGTTTTGCCTTTTGTAGAGAAAATGTGTGAAACTGAAGATACAGCTGCAGAAGCACAGTAGAAATGCAATGGTGAAGCTATTATGGAAGATATTACAGCATATTTAATATGCTGTAAGTATTTAATTCCAAAATGAGACATAAAACATTTGATTAAAGGGAGAAAATTTGAAATACAATACTTTTTCTCTCTACACTTTATACCAGTGGCAATTTTACCGCGGGTGCAGGGTGCTACTGTTGGGATAAAAATATTACAATTTTCAAATCAATGTCAAAAAACATTTAAAAGAAAATGATTTTTGAACATTCTGAAGTGTTGTCAGATTTGTATATTCTATCATGTTTTGTACTATTTCACGTGTACTACTACTATTAATTTCAAATTTCTCAAATAACCACGAAATGACCTCTAAACTCATGCACGCGACGTAGCGTCCAACATCCGGTTGTTCAGGCGTTGTTGTTAATGTTAGCACAGTGCGAGCGAGTCATGACAAAACGACCTAACAAAACGATTGATGCATTCTTCAGCAAGAAGAATAAAAGTTCCTCAGCTGACAGTCCTCCTATCAACACCCAAAGCCAAGGTGAAGGAGCTGCATCAGCTTGCAATAATGAAGCAAATACTGCTGTTGCCAATGAAGCTAGCACCTGTGGTGGGATTAGCGGTGGCCAGGCGGAGCTGCAAACTAACAACGCGCCGGCGCCTAACTTTAAAGTCAGTCTTGCTTTACATTTGTTGTGCGGAATCATGAGAACAGAAGCTTCTTACTTTCATTGAATTGTATTTCCTGTTTCTTTACAATTATAAAGTTTAGGGAAAGGGGTAAGGGGAACAATAGTGTTTGTTCGTCAGGTGTGCAGTGGCTGCGCGCCACTTAGGAGCAATGCGAGTGAGCTATCTACTCTCGTGGTGCTGAATCGCTGGATCGCGTTGCAGTATTGTGCGACCCGTAGGTGCGTTCGCTGTCCGCGGTCCCGGTTCATTTGTGCATTTTTTAGAACAAGATAGACTGACTTGGCCTAAGTGATGAATTGTCATGATGTCGTCTGTGATTGCTGTGATATGCGGCTGCATTATAAGCGCTCCTGTGGCTCCTGTGGCACTCTCAGCTGGGATATTACGGTGTTCGTGTACAATTGCTGTGACGACTGCGTTGTTGGCTCTAATGTTGTAGCCTTTTTTGGTGATGCACAGTTGTCATAATGTGTAACATTTAAACCTATGTATAACCAATAGGTGGTCATGTAGTTATTTAGCTATAGGCTACTTCGCTTCTCTCTCTTTCTTGCTCCTCTGCCCATTGCACCCCCTGTTTTAAAACCCTAAAATCGCCACTGCTTTATACTAACATGTTAGGACAAGTAAAGGAGAAGAAAAATGAATTTGTGACTTACTGGTTTTGTTACGTCTCCATTTCCTCACAACAAAGATAACTGCTAAAATACAAATGAAGCCACCAGCCAAGCCAATGATGATATAATCTCGGAGTGGATGTCAATGCACCACCTGAAGCTCAACCTGGACAAGACTGAGCTGGTGTTCCTCCCGGGGAAGGGCTGTCCGCACCGAGACCTGGCCATCACCATTGATAATGCTGTGGTGACGTCAACTCGGACTGCGAGGAATCTGGGTGTGACCCTGGACGACCAACTGTCGTTCTCGGCAAACATCGCATCAGTGACACGCTCCTGCAGATTCCTCCTCTACAACATCAGGAGGATTCTTCCTCACTGACAAGGCAGCGCAGGTGCTCATCCAGGCTCTTGTCATCTCCCGCCTGGACTACTGCAACTCCCTCCTTGCTGGTGCCCCGGCGTTTGCCATCAGACCTCTGGAGCTTGTTCAGAAAGCTGCAGCTCGTCTGGTGTTCAACCGTCCCAAGTTCTCCCATACAACTACCCTTCTCCGTTCTCTACACTGGCTCCCTGTAGCGGCTCGCATCCAGTTCAAGACCCTGGTGCTAGCCTATAGAGCAGTGAAAGGAACAGCTCCTTCTTACCTCCAGGCTGTGGTCAAGCCTTACACCCCCGCCCGACCACTTCGCTCTGCTGCCTCGAGGCGACTGGTTGCCCCGTCGCTCAGAGGGCCCTGCGGCCGATCTACACGGTCACGGCTCTTCTCTGTTCTGGCCCCGCAGTGGTGGAATGAACTCCCCACTGATGTGATCTTTCACCGCAGGCTGAAAACCCACCTCTTCAGGAAACACTACCCTGACTCTTCCTCTTAGCCATGCCTATTTGTCGTCAATTATGTGTCTGAGCTCTTGTTTATTGGCTCTTGTTCATTTGATACACTTATTTGTCTTAGCTCTTGTTTATTTGATTCTCTTATTTGTCTCATTTGTTTAAGATAAAGTAGGTTGCTAACTTATTGCACTCTTACCTTAACACTAGTTATGCTCTTAGTTGCTTGATTAGGAAGGAAATGCACTTACGATTTCGGGTGACTAGTAGTTTTCTTGCCTACCTATGTTGAATGCACTTATTGTAAGTCGCTTTGGATAAAAGCGTCTGCTAAATGACTGTAATGTAATGTAATATAAACAGCAGAATAACTAGACGGGACCATGAAGACACCAACTGAAATGATAAAACACAGAACAACATGGCATTGATATGAAACTGGACCTCAGCTGACTAAAGCTGACAAAGTGTCCACATCATAAATGTAGAAAACATTTTTACCTGGAATGTGAATCTCTGTCTCCCTGGTTTGGTTGATCTTCTGCTGTTGAACTCTACAGGTGAACCTGTTGGTGTCGGTCTTCTCCACAGTCACTGTGCTGCTGACAGTATAGAGGCCATCAGGACCTCTGACTGTCTCTGGAGGTCCAGCAGAGAGGAAGTTTCCCTCACCGTCCAGCCAAAACACCTCAGGTTCTGGATACCAGCCTTTAGATTCACACCCTAAAACCACTCTGCTGTCTTTGGTAATGTTCACTAACATGATGACAGGTGAGGAGGCAGCACCTAAAGATGAGGAAGAGGAGGAATATCAAACAATGGTTTCAGTAGTGTTCTATAAAACATAGTTCTCTGAGTTCATGGCAACTCGCCGAAATACGAAACAGAAGCAAGCAAGAAAGAAACCTTTACATGTCTGAGGAAAATGTCCGTTCAGCAGCTCCAAACCCCACCATCATGAAAACAGAAACCTTTGTCTAACTCATCTCTGTAACTCATTCAACTCAACATTTAACTGAACTCCATTTATCTGCAAGACATCATGAAGAACATAATTCTGATCCTGAACCACAGTACATGAAAACTGAAAACTGAGTAACGTGGGATCTTTTAAAGCTGGTCCAGTAAAGCTGCTGCACTACAAGTCTTTCAACATCGTCTGACGTACCAACAGTGAGCTGGACGATAGATTCACTCCTCAGTGAGGGAATGAAGCATCTGTATTTCCCTTCATCAGAGAGTTTGACTCTGAAGAGTTTCAGGGAGACATTGCCGTTGCTCAGCTGATCCAAGAACAGTGCTGTCCGGTACTTCTGAACCTTTAGACGGCCAGTTTGTTGGACGTAGATGTACTCTGAGTTCAGGTCAGGTCTGGTCCACTCCACTGTCAGGGTAACAGCACTGATGGGAGGTTCAAGGCGACGCGGGAGAATGACATCATCACCAGCTACTGCTACTATTGGTTGAGGTGAGCCAATCAGCTGAGACTGCCCTGGAAGGAAAAATATGAAAACAAAGAAATAACAGGAGCAAAGTTATAATGGACATCATCAAAATAAATATAACCTAAAACCTATAGGATTTATTTGTTCTCTCTCTCTCCTCGTTGTTAAGAACCTTGGGTACTTTAAAGGTGCTCAAAGTTATTATTATTAGTAGTAGTAGTAGTAGTAGTAGTATTGCTATATCATTATTATATTATATTGTTGTTATTATTATTATTATATTATTGTTGTTATTGTTAATATTATTATTATTATTATTGTTTTTATTTTATTTTTATTTTTATTTTTATTCATCAACTACCATCAACTACCTTTAATTCTTTAATTAAATTTAATTAATTTTCAAACATTAATGACTTCAACTGGAAACCACAGCAGACTTTATCGTCATGACAACAGGACGGTGCTCAATCTGAATGGTTTTAATCTGGTTTTGTTGCATGTGTTTTAGTTCATCCTTGTTTGGAGAGTCAATATGGCGTCAACAGACCGGTGACATCACTTCCAGTCATGGCTAGCCAGTGTGACTGACAGTAGATGAAGCTCACTGGCCCAGTTTACCTGTGGTCACTGGAAGGCTGTGGATGAGAACCAGACACAGAGTCCACTTCATCTTCCTGAACCAGGCTGCTGAGACAGATCACTGCAGTCAGTTTCAATTCAAATCAAACTTTATTGTCTGCATCATTTCATTACATTAAACCAGGGGTTCTTAACCTTTTTGCAAGTGCGACCCCCTTTTTAGGGTTAAAATATTTCACGACCCCCACATAATACATAACATAATGCAAAACACCACAGCCATCTGTAGCAGACAGACAGAGACAAGGCAGGAGGGCGGAGTTAACGGGCCAACACACACATGTGGGTGTGGGCATGAAATATTGTTGTGTGCTATTACAATAGAGATAGGTAGATAGGTAGATAGGTATTGTCCCCCTTAGAGGACATTTGTTTCCAAAGTCTGTACACACACAGGAAAAACATACATTTTGACCAAATAAATACTTCCTGGTCGCGACCCGGTTAAGAACCCAGCATTAAACACTCTGATGTCAGAGGGGATCAATGAGTCGCTCAGCAGCCAGACGGAGTCAAAGGAGGAATTTGATGAAGGTCTTCTGTAGCGTAAAACATGACATACACTGAAAAACTTGTATTCCATGTTTATAGGATCCTGAGTGGTTATATTGATCTAATACTCAACGATATCAGAAATGAGTATAATTGTATAAAACGATCGATGGCTGAAAGTAGATCAGAGGTGTTACTAGCCACCGTGAAGCTTTCTGTTCACGTTCACTTGGTCAGATAGTGACTGGATGTACACTGATAGCTCAGATAGGACTGTTCTCAGCTACGAGACACTTTCCAGGATCATATGTGGTCATAACTTCATCATTATTATCATCATTATTGTTTCATTTCAACAGATTCTGATTCAAAAGGAGTTTCATGTTGGCTTACCTTGACGGAAGAGTGCACGACCTCAGAGTCAAAGTCCAGAAGAAACTCTGACACTTATGACTTTATTAACAGATGGATCATAAACTCGACAGCATTTGGTTTCTGGTTTTATTTCAGCATTTCATTGCACTGCTGCATCCATCCACTAGTTGCTGGCACTCAAAAGGTTGAGACTTATGATGCTCTACAGCCACAACACAAGAAGCTGAGATGAGTGAGGTGAGACCTGTCTCTCTCTCTCTGGTGAGACAGGCAGTCAGACAGGATGGAGTTAGTAGCTTCTCTCTCTCTCTCGCTCTCTCTCGCTCTCTCTCTCTCTCAGCCCTTGCACTGAGAGGGAACTTCATCTTATCGCAGCTTGCAAGCGGAAGTGTTTTGACCTGCGGTTCGTCCACACATGATCATCCTGTTTGCTCTCCGCAATCTGGAGTATCTGATCAAATACTGACCATGTCACGTGTCATGCCGCGTCCACTGCAGCGGTACGTTTTACAACACAACCACCAGAGGGCATCAGTACAATGTTCATATTATGTTCCTAAAAAGTTACACCTACCCAACTAAACCACTGGTAGTATAAGATTAAAACTATTAAAATGATTAAAATGATTGTACTTTTCAGTGGATTTTCGGTAACATGAGTCCGTTTGTCAGACTGGATCCACGCTGGATTTTAGATCTGAGTAACGAACCACTCCAGGTTTCTTTCTTCCTGAAGGGATATATCAGTAACATTTGGAAGATGACCCATCATCCTGCTCTAGACGGTGCTGGCTTGTTTTGGTTGTTGTCACCGAGGTTGTCAAGTGTCTCTGTAAAGACATAATAAGCCGACGTCTTATTATTTCGGTTTATTATGTCATCCACCATCTATTCTCCTTTTTTTTAATCCTCGTTTCAAATTGCAATCAAACCAGAGGTGCGAGTGTGACGTGGCTGAAACCCCGCCTCGCCTCCACGCTCCCACGCACTCGTCACTGCGGTTACTCTGCTAGAGGAGGGCTCGCTTACTTTTTACATAAGCCATTTTGACTGAAACCGAAAGTAAATCTCGGCCAAGGCTTACTCGGCTTTCTCGCTGCCGGCCTGATAACCCGGTTTGCACCGGTTTGGATCGGTTCTGGGGTTTTTACTTAGATTGTTTGAAAACATTCAAACATTTCCCAGTAGAATCTGCCCAGACTCGACTCGACTATTATTTATCGACTATTATTTAAGATAAACTATTTGTTTCGGTGATGTTTGGACGCCTCTTCCCGGTTTTCTGTCTGCTGTCTACGTGCACAGGTAGGGGATTTGCTGTTACGGTTGACCGTTTGCGTACAGTTTGCAGGAATTCACATCAAAACCCGGTTATTTGTCTGTTCATTTAAAGAAAATCAGTCAGAGTCATGCGGTTTTCACTCGACAGCAGCGCCCGTCGAGTTCACCACTCGCTGTACTGTACCTGGATATCACATTGCTGTCAACAAACGTATCTCCAAAATATTTTTTACAGGGTTGAAAAAAGCTGCTTGATTTCCCATAGACGCTCCTGTAATAAGCAATGGGGTCTTTATAGATTTCAAAGGGTCGTGGGACTCAAGTAGCACCCCTTCCACACACACCATGCACACAAATCAAACAGCTAGTAATAGTTAGTAAACCTTTAACTCTGATTGATACCATAAGGGCTGATAATGAGGCGTTCAAGGTCATCGTCCCATTGGGAGAACCTTTTTTTCAATTTCAAGAGCAACAACGTTGACGTCAGGCCTAGAGGGATGTACTATCGCTGTCTGATCTGTCTCTCCTTTCTCCTCTTATCAGTGGATAACTCTGTAAAGGCTACATCGCTGCTCATCTGTCTCCTTACTGTAAAACACAACGGATTAAATCCAATCCAGATATTTAATCAAAAGTTGTGCCTTTTTATATATTTCACTAGCTCACAAAATTACTAAAACAGTAAGATACTTTTGGTTTGTTATATATGGAAACGTTACGCCATGGAAAAGCCTTTAGAGCATTTGGAGGTACACAATTTTATTTTTAAACACACAGGAAATGGTTTATTGACGTTCAATAAACCGAGAACAGGTTTGTTGTGAACGCACCCTCAGTGACTCACTCTGATAGAGCCCTTTTCTGAGTCAGGACTTGCAGATCACCTCAATACAAACACACAGGTAATAAGAGGTAGAAGAAGAAGGAAATGGAGTTACGAGTATTCCCCCCGACAGCTCTTAGGATACAACAGTCTTGTCTCAGTCTTTGTCGGTAAGAAAATGGAGGAAAGGTATTTCACGTTACGCAAGGCCTGCTGGGTTTGTCCAGGATTGCATCAGAGGGGGGGGGAAAAGCAGAAACACCTATAGAGCCGCTGAATGAAATACTACACAGGAAGTGTTGTTGCACTGTCATGTGTGAAGTGACGTTGAGTTGCATTTTGGTGTGTGTGTGTGTGTGTGTGTGTGTGTTAAAAACAGTCAAGATAATCAATCAACTCTCATTTCAGAGATCATTCCACGATGATCACATCAAATAAAGCATGCTTAAAGATAAAGTGGGTGATAAGTTGACATTTAATGCTGTTTTGATGATCTGGAGGTTATAGCAAGGCTGTTTGTGTGTTTAAGTCCTAGGCCACTGCTATGTGAGCGATTCCTCTCAGCCAGCATCGGCTCTGGTCGGGGAAGATGCCGTCCTGCCCTGCCTCTTGGATCCCGCTGTCAGCGAGAAGGTTAAAACGGTGGAGTGTTCCAAGCCAGGCCTGGACCCCAACGTTGTCTACCTCTACCGGGATGGCTGTGAGACCCACGGGATGAAGAACCCAGCCTACGAGCACAGGACGAAGCTCTTCATGAAAGAGCTGAAAAGGGGAAACTTCTCGCTGCTGCTCTCCAAGGTGCAGCTCTCCGATGCGGGGAAGTACAGCTGCCAAATTGACCCCCAGCGCAACCCCCCCAGGGTCAATGTGTCTGTTGAGCTGCAAGTCGGTACGTCGAGTTTATTCAGACAGAGGCTTTACAGTTACGCCACACATCTCTACCGACCAGCCATCATGTCTGTTAGTTAATCTCATCTTTTTCTCATTCTTGATTTTGTCTCGTTCTTCATCTGAAATGTTTCTCCTAAAAACCCCTTAGGAGCAACGAGGAGGATTCTAGAGACTCTATGATATGAATGTGAAGCTGATCAAATATCTTTAAAAGCCTTACATACATGTAAAGACATGATTGTATTTAAGATTATATTTTTATATATATATTTTTTATATATATCCTTTCACTTTACAGCAGTTTGTACGTTTGACTAGAGAGATGTAAGATGTATAGTTCAAAGGTCACATGTACTACCTACCAACGCTGAGGTCGCCAGTTCGAACCTCACCGTTACCTCCGGCTTGGTCGGGCGTCCCTACAGACACAATTGTCCGTGTCTGCGGGTGGGAAGCCGAAGGGGTATGTGTCCTGGTCGCTGCTCTAGCGCCTCCTCTGGTCGGTCGGGGCGCCTGTTCAGCGGGGAGGGGAACTGGATACGCCCTCCCGGTGAAACTCCTCGCTGTCGGGTGAAAAGAAGCGGCTGGCGACTCCACATGCTTCGGAGGAGGCATGTGGTAGTCTACACCCTCCCCAGGCCGACAGAGGGGGTGGAGCAACGACCGGGACCGCTTAGGCAGGGGGAATTGGACATACCAAATTGGGAGAAAAGGGGGTAAAATTAAAAGGTCACATGTTTTGGTAGGTGCGGTATCCCAGCCAGTGATCGTCATGAAAGCCGACAGCAGTGGAGTATTTCTGGAGTGTGAGGCGAAGTGCTGGTTCCCAGAGCCTGAGATTCAGTGGCTGGATGGTGATGGAAGCAACATCACTACTGAACCCACGAGGAGAAAAGGCCACGACAGCGGTTGTTTCAGAGTGACAAGCAGATTGACTGTGACGGAGACCGCCACTAACAGGTTCAAGTTCAGTTTCATTTTTAAACTTGATAATCTGCAAGAGTTTATTCAATTTAGTTCAACCTCAACCTCATTGCTGTGGCGTTTCTGCACTTTTTCTTTTTCCTTGGATTTTCTGTTGATGAAGTTTTGAGTGTCTGTAGGTTTGTAGTCTGTGAGCGGTTGCATTCATCCCTTTGAAAACCTCCATTTATTTGGGTTATGGGGTTCATTTGTGTAGATTGTTGCCAAAACATTTTTTTTGAATTCAGGTTGCAAAAGGGGGTTGAGCACTTTCTGATAACACTGTAACATAGCAATATAGAGAAAGTGTTCATGGGTCAACTACAGGCAAAACAAATCATCTGTTCAATTCACTTCAAGTTAGCCACTAATTGCAATGGGTATAAATGAGTCCCTGCCTCTGTACAACAGGTTCACCTGTCGAGTTCATCAGCAGGAGATCAACCAGACCAGGAAGGCAGAGATTCAAATACCAGGTAGAGTATACACTAACAACCCATCATGTACAAGGTGCCTTTACACCTTAAGGATTTAGCTGCGACACCACAGACCACATATGGTTTGACCCCCTTTTCTCTCTACAGTGAAAATACGTACATATGAGGCATCTCTTTACATTGCATTTATGGCACTTGGCTGGCTTTCCTGTCCAGAGTGACTTAGAATAAGCTTCAGTGGGATACGCTTCAGTTCCTAGGTCAGGCAACCTCAAAGAGTTCAAGGGTCAAAGCAACAACGGATTGTGCACCTGGTGTATTGATGGGGAATGTGTTCTTTGTCATTTCAGCAGATTGCATGAAGTCTTGCACAAATGACATTGTCATCGTCACCGTTGTGTTGACCATTTTCCTTACGTTGGTCATACTTGGAGTTTACTTTGGATGGAGAAAATGCAGACATGGCAAAGATGGTAAGTCAGGACAACTTTCTGTGTCTTTAGCAGGGATGGAATTTTTCTCTACAGAATGCAGTGGTTGATAAATTCACCAGCTACTTTCCAACATTCCCCAGCATTTGGCTGGTGGCTGGGGTTAATGTCTGTGGCAGACTGGGGGGAGGGTGTGGGTGAGGCGTAGGCTGGATCCAAGAGAGAGTTGAGTCAGTGGACTGAACAGTGGACTGCTGATCAGGAGAGTCAGTCCACTGTCCACAGTCCACTGCAGTCCACTGACTCAACTCTCTCCTGGATCCTATTTTAACAGATGTCAGGATTGGTGGTAACCGTTCCTCTCTTTTGTATCCACACAGCAAAGAACACACCGCCACTCCTACCAGTGATAGAAAATAAAGACAACATCATCAAGGAACTGAGGAGCCATGTGGCTGAACTTGAGAAGCAGCTACGTGATAAAAATAAACAAATAAAGAAGCTACAATCTGAGGAGCAGCTTTGTGTTTGCCAGCATGACCAGCCAACAATTCCCTGTGTTCCTACCGACCCCACTGGTACCACCGACTCCAAATCCTTACTGGGCGGTTCAACACCCTGCAACCTACCCCGAGACCACAGTCCAAAGGCAGGCAACTTGACAACCCATGACAACGATCCAAAGCCAAGCACTTCCCGCCACAGAGACCATCCAAACTCACCCAACTCACCCAAGGCCAAGGCTCCAAAACCTGGCACCTCGACCCAAAACAAGAATCCAACAGCTAGCCTCCCAGCCGACAGCAACAATCCTCATCACAGCACTGCCGATCTTTCTGAAGGTTCAAAGCCCAACCATAAGCGTACCAGGAGTGTGTCTCACCTTGAACGGCCTTCCATGCTTCCCTTGAGGGTTTATTCATTATCATCATCTTATAACCGCTTTAGTCCCCTTGCTGAATTAGATCCAGAATCAGAGAATTTACTGTCATGAGAGAGCAGAAATGTGATGGACTCAATGAGAAAATAGGCTCTCTTTTTTTCATCTCTGAAAACGGTACTTTTTGAAACGATGTGCCTTTTGTCTGATAACAGTATTCTCGGGTATGAATGTATTACTTGAATTCCCTTCAACAGCTGACCGTCAGAATCGGTCAAAATTCACTCTACAGGAGGGAAACAGCCACCTCATGTTTCATTTTTACCGAGCCAAAGAAAAGGAGCATTGAGGAACCTCTAGGGGTTCTTCATATGGACAACTGTAGGGGGAAGTTCCTTGAAGAAACCTTTCATGAAGGGATCTTGAACCCTGATGGTGCTTCCACAAAGCTTTAACATATGAGGGTTCTTCAAGAAGCCTTTAGGGATATTTTTTAGTGCACTACACTATCTTAAAAAAATGTAGTTTTTAGAGCAATCGTTGCTGTGGTGTTTCTCACTGCACTTCCCAGAGATCACTTGTCGATCAAACAGTGTGGCCGGTACTGTGACGTCCAAAAAAGTGATCGTTGCCATTTGTGTGCAATAAAACAGGATTTTAAACTACTTTCAAATCGAACAAATGTTTTTAACCAAAGTACATCGGATGCAATAGGCTGTATATTTGATACTTTTATTATATTTGTAAAAATTCACTACATGGTTGTTGTATTTTTACTGTTATTGTATGAAATAAAATGATGTCTTTATTAAGATTATTACAATCCTTGTTTTCTCATCAGCGAAGTGATTTCAACTCTAGAGTGCCCCCTGGTCAACAAATGATAACATTACATTTATTTATTTGATACTGTATTGCGTTCCCAAAATGGAGTCCTTGATCCACCAGGGTCCAGTTTCTCAAAACCTTTAATGTGGACCGGAATTATATCGATTTTCGTAAACTTTTGGATAATTCTGTTTTAAAAATAAAGTTTGACAACTTTACAAGTTTACATATTGACCATGATTTCATGTATAAAAGTAACAAAAGGGTGAAACATCCAAGGGGGGTGAATACTTTTTTATAGGCATTGTAGCATCTACACATTTAGCCCATATCATCTCCCCCAGTAAATTACTTGTGAAGCTCGATGGGTGGGGCATGGCCAAGAGGGTGTCACCTGGAAGCCCTCCACTGCCGATCTGTATAAGTGATAGCTTCAATGACGTGGTTTCTCTTTCTGCTCACCAACAGCTCAGACAGACGAGGAGAGAAGAGGCAGCGATGATGTCATAATGGAAATGTCTGTACAGCCCTAACAGTTGGAAGTGGATACATTTCCACTTTTAACCTTTAACGTCCTTGGAGTTCAGCAGCAGCCGACCTGCAACATCGAATGCCGCCAGCGCTGAGTTGAATCATTCACGCTCAGGCACGCTCCAACAGGCAAAGCTGCAGGTGATGATATGAAACAACTGGTTGAACACCTTTTGTGCAGGCATCCTCCTATGCTTACTTCCTATTGAGCAACCTGGGACACCATATTAATTACAGTAACTAACAGGTAACAGGTACAGCTTTCAAATTAAAAGCACTCATTAAAATAAACATAAATCTGTCTCCCACCTATTCGGAAATCAAGTGAATGAAACAAAGACATGAACCAGAATGCACAGGCTGCACATAAATCTTATCTACAGCTACAAAATGGCTCCTACATGTGAAGGTTTAGTTAAGTTATTCTGACAAGACAAGTTATTCTGCTTTGATAGATTATGATCCCCACATTTATACCGAAATCCTCCTCCGCTTGCTCATCTGACTTTCAAGGGGAAAAATCAGACTTTTGTCTTCTGAAATGTTGGTGATCTAAGAAGTGAAGCTTATTCTTCTGTTGCACTTGCTGTAATCTGTGAATTAAATATAATATGTTTTAAATATTCTGTGCATTTGCCCTTTAGTATTTTTTTCTTTTTCATTTGTATTGTTCACATTTGTATTCATTCTTATTATATGTGATGGTAAACATTTTAATTGCAAAGAGGAAGAGTACAAATATTTCATAATTTTAGCAATGAATGGCATTGATTTTCTAGGTCAAAGAATCGTTGTTCGCCAGGTTGAAATGTGTGGAGAGTGTCTGTAATGAAACTAGGTGAGTGTCATTTCTCGGAAGTGGGAACAAACACATGACACTCGCTAAAAACCCACAAGAGCTGTACTGCAAAAATGTCCATCTTAACAAACTAGGTTGTAAAGTTACTCAAACAAAATGTTGAAACAAGCAGAGTTGCATTGGAAACAGGTGAAATTATCTCATCCTACAGATATGTTCACTTGTTTTAAAGAAAAGTAAGATTTTAAGACTTTTAAGACGTGAATATCATTTTTTACAGTGAATGGAAACTATTGTGGTTTGGTGGAGGTGTTTGTTGTTTTGTTCTCTAAGACTCACAATATCCCTTAAAAGTATATATGTCAAGTTCAACAGCGTATTTATTAAGGGTGTGTTGTGGAATTCTGTCAAAGAAGTCAATTACCAATGAAAGTTGTTTAAACAGAGTGATCATTTAATCAAGCAGCATTGCCACTGTTGTCACCACCTGATATGTAAGAAAGAGGTTTAGGTCGGGCAGCACGGCTTCGCCTGGTGCTTGGAGAGTCACTGGAAGGTCTCAGGTTCAATCCCACCAAGACACTGAGCCAATACCTGCTCCGGATTACCTGCTTATGAATAAGCAGAGCGAATGAATGGATGGTTCATGGTATCCTTGGCCCTGGTGTTAGCACCCCAACACACCACCGCAAAGAAGATGACACTGGAAACAACCGACTGGTAGAACATATGCAGCAGAGAACCTCATATGGACCTGAACCTCCTCAGGAAGTAGAGTCGGCGCTGGCCCTTCTTGACGGCCAAGTGGAAAGCACTTGGCACCGGCCAATTAAGGCCGATTGTGTGTCCGATAAGACGAAGGTCGACGAAGAAGTGGATAGAACGGAGCAGAGTGAACGTCCCACAGTGGCAGCCGACCTGTCCCGGAGGACACTTTCACCAACAAACCTGAGCTGGGAGGGGGCGCTCTAGTGTTTTAGAGGGGAAGTCAGTGTGCTTCCGGCTGCCGTAGACTCGTCTTCCTCCGGTGGTGGTGTGTCCAGGCGCTCCAGCTCATTGGTCTCCACTTCTTGCCCCGCCCCCCCTGTTATTTCTGTGAGGACAAAGAAAACAGTTATAATGTTATCCAGAGTTTATACTGTTGAAGGCAGGTGGTACACTGCAGAAGAGGTGGATACTACTGAGGAGGAGGAGGAGGTAAGGAGGAGTTTCAATAATACAGTAAATGGGATGATAAGGGGTTGAATGTCAATGATAAAAAGTTGGGGAAAAGAAATGTGTGACTTACTAGCTTTTCTACATTTTCGCCAAGCACAGAGACCAATGACAATGACAATGCCACTGATGCCAATGCCAATGCCAATGCCACTGTTGTCACCACCTGAAAGTATATAGGAAAGAGGTTTAGGTCAGGCAGCAGGGCTTAGCCTGGTGGTTGGAGAGGCTGTCTAGTCACTGGAAGGTCTCAGGTTCAATCCCACCAAGTGCCCTTGAGCAAGACACTGAGCCAATACCTGCTCTGGATTAGAGCATCAGACCTGCAGAATGTTAAACTACAGGTTCTCTGTTGTTTCAGCACGGATGTAGTCATCACAGACAGACTGCTCATGTAGAATATATCCTATTTATTCATTGTTATTTAATGTAAGTAATTACAATTATTTTATTATTGTCTTTTAAAGGGATCCCATGGCAATTGAATTTCACTTTTTCTTGCGAGGCAATTGTTAAACTTTGACTGAAAAAAGGTTTCTAGGCTTTGCTATCATTCCTTGAAACCAAACTGAACTATGTACTTAAAGCTGCACTACAAGATGTTTTGTGACATGAATTTTGTCCATATCGTCATATGAGTTAGTCAGTGAGGGGTGAGACATTTCTGTCTGACTCCTCGGGGTCCAGAGTACTGCTGGTTTCCTTTCCTACCAGGTAGCTGATAAACCCTGTTAGACTAGTATTGTTAACTAATTTAAATCTTTACACCTTAGCAGCATATCTAGACACAACTCCCAGAATCCTCTTTGTCTTGTACTCAGAAAGAATGACAGTTCAAGGAATTTACCAGAATTGTTTGTTTGACTCGGTGGACTTTTCGTCATTCCACCTCTGGGCTCACTTGACACCTTTTCTGTTCAAACAACACAGACAAAAACAGTTCAAGTAGTCAGGAGGCTAAATTCAGACATGCAGGCTATCATTGAAGGGTTTCATTCTCAATTTTGCTCAAGTTTTACTAAGAAATGATTTAATTTGAGGAATTCTATTCCAAAATGCTGCATCTCCAATTTGTCAGGATCTGTAAAAATGTTAGTCTCAACCAAGGTCTTCAGTCACCTACTATTCTTCAAAACAGTACCGCAGATAGTTTACATTTCATGGTTTCAATCATTTTGTAAGAGCAGGTGTCAGTTTTTTTCCAAAATGTTGGGTTTTTAACAAAAAGCTTTATTTGCACATGGACAAAGATTTGTTTTCTAACTCTTTCATTGCCCTTTAACAGAGAGAAAGCTTGTGGATTCAGATTTCAGATTTTTCCTGCAAACAAGCAGATCTGTGCCACAAGGTTAATAAGTGGTTAATAATTTAACTTCCTTGACTTGGTGTACATGCAGCTATTAAGAGTTACAAAATGCTAAAAAAAATTAAATTGCTAACACTTTTAATAATTGAAAATGAGGTTCATCCACATGAAAAAATAAAGTCAACGACAACATTAGCTTCCATGTGCTTACCAACTTTGAGGAAAGCTGGACGCTTGAACACCCAACCGTCCTCTAGTCGAACTTTGCAGGTGTATGTTCCTTCATCAGACCGCTGTAGTCCGGAGAATTTCAGTGAAAAATTTCCTGTGGTCATTTCCTCATGGAAGAGGGATGTTCTTCCTTTGAATCTGTCCTCCTGATCATCAAGATAGTCCCTTCCATCTCGATAAACATGGACAAATGTGTTGTTAGGGCTCTTCCATTCCACTGTTGAAATCTCCTGAATGAATTCCAGGTGACACGGCAGGATGACATCCTTACCAACTACTGCAAATATAAAACAAATATAACATTTAGACCTGATTAGAAAAGACTCAATCAATGTAGTCATTTGTAACAAAGTCCAAACAAGGGTAGCCTACTTTTTAAACATCTAAATACTTCCTTACATATATTATTATTATTATTATTATTATTATTATTATTATTATTATTATATCAACATATTAAATTAATTGCATGGAAAGTACAATCATGGTATTATTGTGTACTTTGTGTTTCCACATGTTAATACATAGGTTAATACACCAGTGTAAAGTAAGTTTTATCTGATGGCCTTTATGTTTCCTGTCTGGCAGTTTTTGTATGTTCACATGAATGCAAAAATCTTAAAATGCTTCGGAAGAATCTCTTTGGAGTCGTTCTGATCTTTGCGGAAGTAGTGTCAGATCATTGGGATCACATTCAAATCTATCTTCCAGTCAATCAGCCATTCATTTTCCGTTGGTTCACTCTGAAACACTGGAATATTCCTCTTTACTCATTCAAAAGTAATAACATTAGGTTTTTAAAGTAAAATATGACATGAAGGGGTCGTAACAAAAGTAACGCTGTAACAACTTATGTCTCTGATCTGGAACTGTAACATTAATGTTGGAATTGGAATTGGAATTCGTTTCACTATGTATAATAATAATAATAATAATAATAATAATATGATTTTACCTGGGCTGTCTGCGGCACTGAGCAGAAGCGGCAAAACGATCACCACCAAGTTCATTATCAAATCAATACACCGAATAAAGGGCGCTGAAGTTTTCACCAACAAGTCGTTGCTTTTTAAATTACACAAATAAAATAGTAAAAGTAAAAAAGTACAGAGTTTTAATGTTGTCGGTGCCCAAAGATACACAGTCGAAATGAAATCACTTTCTCTTTCTGTTATGATTAAGGCCAGTAAAGGAAAGGTAATCTGGCAATCAGGCCATCTGATTGGTCGGAAAACCGCACTAGCACACCTAGCCGCTCCCTAGATATCACTCCGCCACTGATAAAAAATTAACAGGAATTTTGAAACATTCCAATGGTAACAAAGAAAGCTAAACACGGGCTAATAAAGTGACTGAATGGGAAACATTGCAGACAAAAAAATAATAATTGCATGTTACGACCCTCGTATTTTTGGTATGTATTTGTGAATGTCCTTAGAGTGACTGTATATGTCCACATGAGATCAGGTACGCGCCAGGTGAAGGTGGCCGTTCCTGTTAGGCCAGAACTCGATGACGGAGTGCCTGCAGCTGATTGGCTCCAACACAATAGACCGCCCTTCAAATACGGAGTCAACCCGCCTGCACCTCGACAGCTTCTCTATTCCCATCCCTCAACCCGACTTTAGACTGTCTTAGCTCTGTGCCTGTGTAGTTCTGTGTAAGTTTAATAGCCATTAACTGCATTTTCGTTAGATTTGGAAGCAGTAGGAGTGGACTGCCATTTACTTTGTAAGTTGTTTCTCCTGTGTTTTGATTTAGGAAAGGAGGTAGACGTAGCCCTCTGTATTTAAGTTCTTTTTATTTTCAGATTGTAGATAGGATTTAAATGAAGCAGCTTTGTTTTGTTTATTGTTTTGGCCTTGGTCCACTCTGAAGCCTGTGCTTCCATGTTTTGTGTTCATGATTAAATATTCACTTGCTCTATATTAAGTTGTTTGTGGTTGGTTTTGGGAGGTGGAAACGGAGGGTCCAACTTACGTTATGCCTTTAGTGACACTCTCCTAGACGGGCCATAACATTGCATTTTATAGGAATTTTCATTAACAGCAAGATTGAAATGTCAATGCATTGTATACCATATGATCTAGAGCAGGGCTACTCAACTTTACATAGTTCAAGGGCCACACAGCAAGATACAGCTGTGTCAAAGGGCCGCAACGCAAATTTTTTGGTCATATAAAACTATTTTGTAGTGTTATTTCAAGCCACATGGATATCAAATGATTAAATGACAATAAGGCTTTATTCATTAAATGTAAAAGTGTTAGATTGCTGTTGTAATAAATCACAAGAATGTTTAATAAAATAAATATAGGCATATTAAATTGAAATCAGGTCTGAGTATATCAAATTATTCCCAGATGGATATGTAATTCCAAGTCAATGTGATAGATATCATGGTGACGTGAACGTTTGCCCGTTTTGGTTCTGCTATTGTTCTCTGGCAAAGAAGGCACATTGGTTTGTTATTTACCTCAACAAAAGCGAATTCTTCCTCCCATGTTTTTTGAAATACCCTGTGTTCATCAGAAATGTTACGTTTTGCCGGTTTTGCCATGACTTGAGAGTAGGCTAGACTAGACTTCCTGCACAGTTGGGGCTTTCACATGATCCATGCAAAGCGTCGGCGTCAACACCAGGTTGAGCGCGACCCCTTCACGTGATCAGCCCAGGAGAATTACATTACATTCATTACTTTCACACTGTCGAGTTTTTAAAATGACAGCATCAGGAAAGAATAGAGTGGAGTTCAATTCGGACTACAGCCCGCATCAGCTGTAGCTAACCACACCGCCATGATCATACTAGCACAGCCATAGAAGTGAATATAGACTGGCTGCATATACGAACCTGTACTAAGCTGTCAACCAACCTGGTAGTCCCGTCTGTAAACCGACATCATTCCATGCCAGACTTTTTAGTCAGATCGTGGTTTGATTTAAGCGTCATGTTTTATAACTCGGGATGCTCCGACACAATAAAACAAGTTTCTCCTCCATTGTTTTTTTTTATTTCGCGGTTATGATATCAAACTGGCTGTGATGGTCGAGTCGCAAGATCAGCGTCGCGAATGTCAAGTTGATTTAGT
>JAXDDX010000688.1:0-27673 GCA_034670405.1 Hoplostethus atlanticus
TCCCGGGCCACCCCCTTAGAGGACCTGAACTGACTACTATGAGCTCTGCTATCTGCTGTCTGTCCATATATACATCTCCATCTGTCCATCTATACATTTTCCAAATGTGTCAAGGGTCATGTTAAACTGTATTTTGCCATTTTGTGTGTGTGTATGAGCTTATGCAGTTGTTGTTCAGCACAGTCATTTGTATTTTGCTGTGTGTTACCAGACTGCAATTCTCTTAATAGTAATAATATGGAATGTTGATTGATTGATTGATGAAATGTGAAGCGGCAGGTTCTGTTTTCTGTTAACATAATGATTCCACTTATAGTGTGATAGCCACACACCTTGAATAAAAATAGATGAACAAACTTTAATTGGTGTCATTTCATGAAATTCTTAAATTTAGAAGTTGTGCAAATGGTCTTACTCTTAAAATAAGGAAAAAAATATTGTTCCTCTGCTGGGATATCATCCAAACCATTGTTGTAGCTTGTTATTGGTTAAATCTAGCTCAATATTAGCTGGAATGTCTTATTAAGAAAAAGTTGGATATATTTTCTTAAAATAAGATCACTTTTCTAATGCAAAACATGCTTGACAAGATTAATTTTCTTTTTAGACAAAAAATAAGACAAATTTCCCAGAAACAAGGCTTTTTTACTTTCTTGAAATTCCTTTTTTGCAGTGCACACAGCTTGTTTTATTCAATATGTGTGAAAGCAGACTGTGGTTGACGGAGCAGGAAGAAACATTGTAGTTGAGTTTGATGTTTTTTCTCTCAAGTCTGGTGTCTGTTGGCATGCATTCAAATTTAGAGGTGTCCTTAAGAAAATGTATTAGTCTAACTAAATATTATGCAGCGTTTACATCAAATTGACCAACTGTTTTTCAAATTTTGAAATGTTTTTATTGTGAAATATTTGCAGATGACCACATATGCGCCACATGTCAGTCCTGTGAAAGGCTCCCATCCTGCTCTCCCTTCAGAGACACAGATGGATGAATCTCCTAGTCCACAGAAGACTAATCAACAGGTACATTCATGTTTAGCACTTCAGCTTCACTTCTACAGTCTTTCTGAGTCACCTTTTGCTGTTTTTGCTTTCTTTTAAGCAGGTGAATAAAGGAAGTAAGTTTATTATGATGGTAATCTATTGTGAATCAGGAGTGCCAAACAGTTTATGTAATGCACCCAGAAGGCTAATGATAATGGGATATTTAGGACAGATTTTAACCTTTATAGGGATTTTCCTTTTGGTAAAATATCACTCTATTCTGGGACATCCACGTCGTCCCCACAACACACCTTACGTCAGTGATTAAATAGAAAGTGTGTGTTAAGTATCTGGCAAACTAGAGACAATTGGTCCCCATAAGGGACCACAAGATGGTGTGTGAAATGTCCCCACACAGCTTGTTTTATTCAATATGTGTGAAAGCAGACTGCGGTTTACGGAGCAGGAAGAAACATTGTAGTTGAGTTTGATGTTTTTTCTCTTAAGTCTGGTGTCTGTTGGCATGCATTCAAATTTAGAGATGTGTCCTTAAGGTATAGGTAAATAGAAGACTGTCACATTGGGTCTTGCTTTTCTGAAATCAGCAGACAAAAAAGTGTGAGCAGAGGCTTCCTGGCTTTGTTGAACTTTGCTGCCAGGAACAGACATTTATTAAATAATACTGATGTTTAAACATAATCTAACTGACTTGCTAAAAAAAAGACAGAGGCAAAGAGAAGAAAAGAGATGCAGAGATATGGAAAGTGCGTTCCTGCAACAACAAATGACACATTGATTGGGTATGGTCAGTATTCTTGTAGTACATGTGAAGTGTGTATCTTATTGAAAATGTTATTTTTTTTTTTTATAGAACCATCAGCAGAGGAGACTACAGGGGGGAATGAAATCCCACCAACACCCAAGAGACGCAAACCGCCGAGGATGAGGTATCTTCTGGAGTCGGTGCTGTGAGACCTTCCAAAGGTGAATTTTAACAAGTAGATTGGGCGCCTGAAATAAATCACAAAAGATTTCTTCCTCCTCTTCGGCACCCCTCAAGCTGTTGGCACCCTAGGCAATAGCCTAGCTCACCTATGCCTACATATGGTCCTGATTCCAGCCCCTGTGAGCCTGAATAGGTTAAACAGTGTAACCAACGAATGGGTGGATAGTAAGAACTAGTTATTCATTGGGTAGAAGCAGTTGTGTTAGTACTAATGCTAGTACTAAGTGTTTCAAGTAGTTAAAGTAGCTTTAATATTAATTGAAATTATGTTTAACAAGCTAACATTGCTGAAGCCATAATCACATAGTAGTACTTTACTTTAGAATGATGGTTATCCAAAAGGTTTTGAAACACATTCTACTTTTTTGGTTTGATTGCGTAATCGCCACTGAAGCAGCCTTGCGTCAAAACCGATATCCTCAAGCACAGTATCCAATCTGGTAGAAGATACATAATGTGTATGATAAATACTGTTGTTTTCCTCTTCCCCAGTGTTCATTTTAGTCCAAGTGGCAGAATGCACAAATCGGTATCGGACTGACAATGTAATTTCAGCCATTAGTTGAATGCTCATAATTTGTACTGTAGATGTTGGCATGTACATATACAGATACAGGATTTAGAACTTGTAGCTCACACCCTTCCTTCTACTTTTATTTACAAATTTGTTTTTCTGCTCACTTGCAGGTAAAGCTACCCAGAAAAGAACCCCCTGGCAGCAGACAGAGGTGGTGGAGAGGCACATGAAATGATTCATCACTTCTTGTGTTGTACCAGCAAAGAGTGACTGTGAGAAATGTTTAAGGGCTGAACCAGAAGCTCTCAAGAACCGGGACTGGCAAACCTTGAATTTATGTTTATAACCGCATTACGGCCTACAAAAGGAAAGTGCATAATTAGTATGGTGGTTACCAACGAACAGGCTGGTACTGTAGTTTTGGTTTACATTAAAATTTCTCAGCAAAACACTTGAATGCATTGTGTTGAATGCATTTGCTACGTTTCAAAATACATTTGCAAAGCAGTTTTTAAAGGTTTGCATTGTTTGCATTCAATGTTTGCTTGCTGTCAGAAGTTCAATGTGAGAGAGAGAGAGAGAGACTGGGCAGGCCTCTTGAGTTTTCCAGTTACCTGGATTCATTAAAATGGTAAAAATGTGCAATTTAAATGAGTTTGATTTCTTGGAGTTTAATGACATTCATTACTAGAAACTACATGTAACTCAATGTTTTATGACAAACCTGTTAGATGATTACTAGTTTTATTAGGATGGTGCTAAGTGTTAGGTTAATGAAAAATGTATATGAAGACAGAGGTTTGATTTGATATAGATTATTTGCCATTTTAATGTAGAAATAATAGTAATAATAATAATGATGATAATAATTCTAGCATGGTTCCCATTAATTACATGGGAATCTGTGTGAGTTATGCAAAATTATGCAATTTATATTTAAATGATGTCCCCTTCAAACATGTTTACTGGATTTTTTGTAGGTCCCCGGTTAGCATGGGGAAAACATCACTTCATCAATCCAGAGATTTGAAGGCGTGTATAAGCTAACTAACCAATGACAAGTCTACCTAAATTTTTGCATACCTCTAGCACCTCTAGAAAGGGTGGTCCCCACAAGTGATGATCAAAAAGTTGGTCCCCATTCCAAATGAAAACCAGTATGTGTGTGTTTGTGTCTCCAAAGCTTAGTTACAGAGGAAATTTCCCCAGGTGCCAAGCTCAAATTCTGTTCCTCCATTTCTCCATCCCTGCTCTCCTTCTCTCACTCTCCTTCCATCTCCACCTCTAACCCCCTTTACTTCCTTTTTCATTTTCTTTTCTTTCTTCTATGTTTCACCTTCTGTCTTTTGGGTTTCACGTTTAATGCTTCATTAAAAGAATGTCAAAAATATCTAATATCATTTTCTCCTCTCCTCCTTGTTTCTGTCCACCCATATGAGGGCTTTCAGGTGTCTCAGGCTCTGCACTCTCCATGTTTGCATCCTACCTAACGGATCGCTCCTACCAGGTGACGCTGAGAGGGTCTGTGTCAGAACCACGCAGGCTCACTACTGGGGTTCCGCAAGGCTCGGTTCTAGGCCCTCTCCTCTTTTCCCTCTACACAACATCTCTTGGTTCTGTTATCCATTCACACGACTTTTCCTACCACTGCTATGCAGATGACACCCAGCTGATCCTGTCATTTCCCCCCTCTGACACACAAGTGGAGGCACGCATTGCTGCGTGTCTGGCAGACATCTCAGAGTGGATGTCGATGCACCACCTGAAGCTCAACCTGGACAAAACTGAGCTGATGTTCCTCCCGGGGAAGGGCTGTCCGCACCGAGACCTGGCCATCACCATTGATAATGCTGTGGTGACGTCAACTCGGACTGCGAGGAATCTGGGTGTGACCCTGGACGACCGACTGTCGTTCTCGGCAAACATCGCATCAGTGACGCGCTCCTGCAGATTCCTCCTCTACAACATCAGGAGGATTCGCCCCTTCCTCACTGACAAGGCAGCGCAGGTGCTCATCCAGGCTCTTGTCATCTCCCGCCTGGACTACTGCAACTCCCTCCTTGCTGGTGCCCCGGCGTTTGCCATCAGACCTCTGGAGCTTGTTCAGAAAGCTGCAGCTCGTCTGGTGTTCAACCGCCCCAAGTTCTCCCATACAACTACCCTTCTCCGTTCTCTACACTGGCTCCCTGTAGCGGCTCGCATCCAGTTCAAGACCCTGGTGCTAGCCTATAGGGCAGTGAAAGGAACAGCTCCTTCTTACCTCCAGGCTATGGTCAAGCCTTACACCCCCGCCCGACCACTTCGCTCTGCTGCCTCGAGGCGACTAGTTGCCCCGTCGCTCAGAGGGCCCTGCGGCCGATCTACACGGTCACGGCTCTTCTCTGTCCTGGCCCCGCAGTGGTGGAATGAACTCCCCACTGATGTCAGGACAGCAGAGTCGCTGCCCATCTTTCGCCGCAGGCTGAAAACCCACCTCTTCAGGAAACACTACCCTGACTCTTCCTCTTAGCCTTGCCTATTTGTCGTCAATTATGTGTCTGAGCTCTTGTTTATTGGCTCTTGTTCATTTGATACACTTATTTGTCTTAGCTCTTGCTTATTTGGTTCACTTATTTGTCTTAGCTCTTGTTTATTTGATTCTCTTATTTGTCTCATTTGTTTAAGATATAGTAGGTTGCTAACTTATTGCACTCTTACCTTAACACTAGTTATGCTCTTAGTTGCTTGTTTAGGAAGGAAATGCACTTACGATTTCTGGTGACTAGTAGTTTTCTTGCCTACCTATGTTGAATGCACTTATTGTAAGTCGCTTTGGATAAAAGCGTCTGCTAAATGACTGTAATGTAATGTAATATAACACACCATCTGGTGCCCATATTTGAGGTCCACAGCTTTTGGGCAACAGTGGCTGTGAACAGCTGATTGCATAAATGTACAAATTTTATAGACATGGTTAATTTCTGTACTGTTTTTGACTGGGAACATTTCATCACTGATACGTCTGGCTTGATTTTGTGTATTTGTGAGATTGTTAGCTAGCTAACCATAGTATCAGCTAGCCATCACTGTCTTGTTGTAAACAAATGAACTGCACTTCTTGTAGAAGTTAGCATTAGTAGTAGCTGTGATGTTAACATTAACATTGGTTGCTGTGCTAAATTAGCCTGCCGGCTAACAAAGCCAAAAATGAAGTTAGTTCAGGTTAACTGAGCTGACTCAAATTACAACTCTACAAATCTAGCTCAGACTATTCACTTTTACTTGTACAGTTGAATTGACCTACACCAACAGCACAACAATCTTTTTCAGATACAGTCAAGTTTGTGAATCCCTTGTGCAATTATAGAAATTTTTAATTTTTAATCCTTATTTAATCAAAATTAGCCCTTAACTGACATCATGGTGAACCATCAAAAAAGCTCAACTCAAGATTGCCAACATCCTTTCTGCTTGATAAAAAGGCAGATGTGAGGAGTGAACAGTATGGGACAAAATTTGGTAGTTAGCAATTATAGAGTATGGGTATTCAAGGCCCGATACCTAACACCCATAACAGTGTATTATTTTATTTTTTTTCAAACATTTCTTTATTGAATTATTTTTGTTTTAAACAGGGACAACACAGAACAAGAAGGGTACAGAATATATGGGTACAGCTTAGTTAGATGATAATGAATAAACAATAATGACTACATTTAAATATTAATAATTATTGTGTAAAAAAAAAAAAAGGGGGGGGGGGGGATACAGCCCTATATAGCAGTCAGTTATATTATTATTCTCCAGAAAGTTACAGAAGATGTTCCAAATGCCCCAAAACTTGTCAAGCTTGTTCTTTGTGATGTAACTTATCTTTTCTAAAGCAAAGTAAAAAGTCATTCCCTTCAGCCACTGTGAAATTACACAGGTTGTTTGTTTCTTCCATGAGCAGGCTATACACCGTTTGGCTTCCAAAAAGCAGATGCTGAGCAAGGACCTTACATTTTTTGAGGTCACAAAACCATCTGGGTAAATATTCAATATACATAATTTAGGGTTAAGAGGCACCTCTTTACCAATGATCTGACTGGACAGATCCAGCACCTTCTTCCAAAAACAAATTATCTGGGGGCATTCCCACATGCAATGGAACAACGATCCTTTCTGGCGATTACATTTAATGCAAGTGTCGGGAATATTAGGGTTAAAGTGATGCAACCTAGTTGGAGTAATGTACTGTCTGCTTATCCATTTGTACTGCAGTAATTTAGAATGTGTGTTTACAGTTTGAACTAAAGAGCATGCTTCTGACCATTCTTCCTCTGATAAATTCTCATGCAAATCTCATCAGGTCAAGTAAAGTAGGTAGTCTGTTTCAAGTTAGAGCAAAACAAAATTGTCATCTGCATACAGGGCTATACGATGTTCTATATCTCCTGTATTTATTCCTACCATGTTGATATTTTTGCGAATTGCCATAGTAAGTGGCGCAATGGGTAAACAACAGGGGAGAAAAGGGACAACCTGTCTTGTTCCCTGATGAAGTTTAAAGGGTGCCGAAGAAAGCCCATTAGTTAAAATTACAGCCTGTGGATTAGCATAGAGGAGCCGGATCCAACTAATACATTTTCCCCCCATACCAAGGCCGAATCCCAATTCTCATTTTCACCCCTACGGCTTCGGCTTGGCCCTTCACCTTGGCCCTCGGAACAGAGTCACAAGGGGTAGGGGTAGAAATCTCTCCCTAAGAATTGGGACAACCCTTCAAGACGCTGATACGTCATCGATGACGTTTACTGCAGACGGGACGAGTTTGTTATCGGAGATTACTATGGCAATAATGATATTATCACAGTGACATTTGCCGTTCATCTGATGGAGATAGAAAAGCATGGACGCTCGTGATTCGTTCACAATTTATACGTTTCACGCTACTAATCGATCAAACAAGTCATCAAATAAAAAAGACCACTGCTTCATTACCAGACCACTTCTTGACAGAATAGCGTTAGCGGTGCTCTGTAGGCTAGCAAGCCGTGCTCCTAACGTTACCCTGCCAGTCTGCACTGATATTAGAGGAGCCGTAACAAGTGCAGCAACTTAGTTATACTTCGGCGAACTTTAGTTATATTTCGGCGTCATATGCCATCAAAGGGGGGAAATGCGACATGGAAATATGTCAAAATGCAGGACTGTCATGCACAAATCAGCCTAAAAACAATGTTGTAACTAGCGAGGTAGACATCGGCATACTAGCGATTTTTTGTTCTGCTTGTTATAAAGAAAAGGTCTATAATACATTGAAACGACATTAAACTAAGATAATACCACGGTTAGAATATTTTTTAAATCTTTATTAACGAAGGGCTAAGGGGTAGGGCCAAGGGGTGAATTGGGATTCGGCCCAAACCTTTGTAGGACGTCAAATAAATACTGCCACTCCACTCTGTCGAAGGCTTTCTCAGCATCCAATGACAAAATAGCATTATCCATGCTGCCAGATTTTTCAAAAACTATATTAAGTACTCTTAGAATATTGTGAAAGCTTTGCCTTCCCTGGACAAATCCATTCTGGTCAGAATGAACCATTTTTTGTAAAAGTACCTCTAGCCTTGTAGCTAATACCTTACAAAGAATTTTGAGATTATTAAGAAGTGAGATCGGCCTATAAGATCCACAAAGTGTTGATGTTTTCCATGGTTTTAACAATAGCGTGATTACTGCCATATTAAGAGAAGGAGGAAGGGATCCGCTGTCAAAAAACTCTTGGTACATATCAAGTAGGGTTGGTATTAGTTTAGTCTGGAACGTTTTTTATATTTCAATTGGGATCCCATCTGGCCCAGGAGTTTCCCCCACCCCCCTTCATACTACATATAGCCCCAGTCAATTCCTCAGCCTCTAGGTCGAACTCTAGAGAGGCCAGGGAGTCTTCGTTTAGGGGTGCAATGTCCAAGAAGTCCAGAAATTCTTTTTGTTTTTGTGGAGCTGAGGTTGAATAATCTGAACTATACAGATTATGATAGAAACTTGAGAAAGCCCCATTAATGTTATGTCAGGGACATGACAGTAAAAAAATAACCAAAATACTTCCAATAATAGTCCTGGGCCCATAAAAGAGGTCACCATAACAGAACCAACTGAAGAGAACTAAACAGCACAAAACTGATCTGCCAACTGAGACATGGGGGGAAACATATATAGTGGCTGATCAGGCCATTCAGACACACAGGGGGGGAAAGACATAACCATTTAAATAAACTACACCAACCAAAACCCATGTCCATATAGCGCGGCCTAATATTAATTAATGAACAAATAAGCAAACAATATCTAAACAGTTATCAAACAAAGGTAATTACAAAAGCAATCTAGAAAACCACTACCCCTCTCCCTGATTCAGGAGGAACATGGTGCAGTCCAATTAGCCAGAAACACCATTTAAGCTGGGCCGATGCAGCTGGACCTTCTTTAGGTGGCCAGCCAGACAACTCTAGCAGCAACCCCCCAGGAACTGGTAACTCAAAGAAAAACAAATTAACTTCATAAAGATTAACTTAAGCTAATGAAACTAATATAGCGAAATTGACAAAGAAAGTTAATAAAACTGCATATGTTATATGAAACCAAAATCTATGTGTCCAGTTATTTACCTGCGTGTAAATGTATGTTGAGTGTTGTGCTAAAAGGAACCTAAAGTAAGTAAACGAAACAGAAATGAAGAGTTACCACCCTTTCCTTGCCTCAGTGTGTGGCCGCTGGTGTGGCCATCACAGGTCACCACACCCTTATCTGTCTGGATTGAGCTCATTGTCCTTTCAGCTTCCAACTGTTTAATACGCCAGGCTAAGAGCTTGCTAGCCTTTTCACCCTGCTCATAATAAGATTGCCTTAGTTTCATCAAGCTTTTAGTTGCATTATTTATAGATAAAACATTATATTTAGCTCTTAGCTCATTTAGTTCCACAAATAACTGTTGGGAGGGACTTTTGAAAAAATCTGTTTCAGTTTTTTTAACTTTTTTATTTTTTTTTCAAGTTCCATATCCAATCTAGAAGATTTATGCTTAAAGCTTGTGAAGCTTATCATCTGGCCTCTTAAAAAGGCTTTAAAAGCTTCCCACCGTACAGCAGCAGATGTCTGGTTATTATATTCAAAATAATAATAAATTTGTGCCCTGATAAACTCCATGAATTTTGGGTCCCTAAGCCAAATTGACTGAAGACGCCACCTTGGGGAGTAATGAATAATAAATAAATAAATGAAACGGAAGCGTGGTCCGAAATTATTATACTATCATACCAGCAACGTGAAATTGTAGATACTAAAGTAGCAGAGACCAAATGGTAATAAATTCTGGAGAATGTCTGGCAAGTACCAGAATAACAAGAAAAGGTCAGCCGATCAGGATATTCTCTTCTCCACACATAAACTAAATTAAATTATGTAATATACTGAAATAACTCCTTTCTTGTCTGATGAGAGGTATCTGTCCCAGTGGATCTGTATCTCAGGTTGGAGTGCGCAATTTAAATCCCCACCAATGACAAAATTGCCAGGCAAAGCAGCTAGAGTTAAGAACAGGTACCTGAAAAAAGATGGGTCGTCAACATTGGGTCCATAGACATTGACCAGATTTAATCTAATTGAAAGAATTTCACACTGAATAATGAGGTATCTGCCAAATCGATCTTCCTTAACACTAATAAGGTGAAAAGGCACAGAATTATGTATCAGATTGATCACCCCACGTGAGTGTGAACTGAAAGAAGCCAAAAATACTCAACCTGGCCATCTCCTCCTCACTCTAACTATATCTTCAGGGTTCAAATGGGTCTCCTGGAGAAAGACTATTTTGGCTTTTAATTGTCTTATCCTACTCATTACTTGCTTTAACTTGACAAGTTTGTTTAAACCTCTTACATTCCAAGAGGTGAATTGAAGTTCAGAGGGCATGTCGTTATAATATCAACCAAGCAGAGTTAAGCAGATTTGAATGGGCTGGTAACAAAAATAAAACGTAACAAAAAAAAAATAAAAGATGTGCCTTTGTAAACATAACGGAGTGTACTTCCCCAACTGAAATACACCCACCCGTCCCACGATAAACACATCCACGGCCCCAAAAAAGATCCTGACTATGGCGCTTAGCTGGTCCGGCCATGCCAACATCACGGAGAGGAACAGTATGCCTAACGATCAAAACAGAGCCCCACGTGTAACATTATCAGTAGTGGAAACTATTGCAACCAAACAGCCTAAACACTTTGCTCGATTTAAACCTAGTTTAACACTTTAGATCTACCACCGGTAAGAAAGCGAGAAAAATCTGTTTCAATTCAGTCGTTAACGTACAGCTAAAGTCAATGTTGTAAATGTATGACCATGAGGTAGCCTATTGATATGCGTACATAAAGTCAATGCTCAGAGCATGTTGTTTCACTTGCCCCAGCCTTCCGACTGCGAACCTTCAGTTCACGCACAAACGTCTCTGCTCCCGGTGCCGTTTCTCCTTGAAAGTCACCAGAAGATTAGCAGGGTGAACTATCCCGTACCGCAGGTCAGGGAGAGAGAGGGAGGCCAGCTCCCTCTTCGCTGTATCGAAAACTTTCCTTCGCTTGAGCAGTTCAGCAGAAACATCGGGGAAAAACATGACTCTCTGGTTATCACAGAGTATTTGACCCTTGCTCCTGGCAGCTTTCATGACCCGAGACTTGTCCGCATAATTTAAGAGCTTCATTATCACTACCCTGGGTCGCACAGCAGACCGTGCGTCAGCTTCGGTAGTTTGGCCAATTCTGTGCGCTCTCTCGATCAGCAGGGGCCCAGGGAAGTTATGTTCACCAAGCACCTCAGGGATCCACTTTTCCAAAAAAGTACACATATCAGTCTCTTCCTTCTTCTCTGGAAGACCCACCAGGCGAAGATTAGAACGGCGGCTTCGGTTTTCCAAATCGTCCATTTTAAGCACTAACTCTTCACTACAAACTTTCATTGTAGTGGTCTGATTTCTCAGGGACTCGATATCGTCTTGATTGGTGCTAATTCTGTCTTCAGCTTCTGTAATATGCACCGTGACCACCTTTAGTTCGCCCTGTACGCTCTGTATAGCGTTTAATAGCCCATCAAATCTCGACATAAAGTCTTCTTTCATTGTATGAATAGCGTTAAGGATTTGGCTTGGGCTAGCTGTCTTCGTTGACATTGGTGCTAGCCTGTTGCACAGGGTCACACATGGTGTCTGATTTCGTAGATTTTTGAGCCTTTGCTGGCGGTTTCGGTGCCATTTGAGCTATTACTTAACTTTAGACAAAAATTGTGACTGTTTACAAATTCTGTACAGGCTATTTGGTTGCTTTATTCCTCCAACTTTTCAAGGGAGCTCTGACACGCGTCTGTTCAGCACAGCGCCATAACCGGAAGTCCGTCAAGGGTGTATTCTTATCAGGATGGTGATACAGCAGAGTGTGGGTTGACATGTTGACATTACTGAATGAGTATTCTTTGATGAGTGCCTCAATGTCCTCATTAAGGTAGAGACACAGGCTTTTCAGGATGCAGTCTCGCTTTATGTTTATGTCCTCACACTACCATTAAAAAAAACAGATCAAAAATGGAGCTACATAATAAGTTAACAGAATTTACTGTATTCTGAGTTTCCAGGATGTTCAGAACACACAACTTTGTTGTCAGTGCCATTATATGGTGGATCTTCTGTCCTGCAGTGCCTTTGTTGCAGAAGACATTAAGCAGGTTCTCAATGTTCCTGTCCAACTGTGAGATGATTCTTGATTGAAGAGGTACATTAGTTATCCTTGTGAACTCTGCATTCACCTGAAAGACACAACACAAGAAGCAGGCAGGCCAAAAACATTCATGGGAATATTAAGTATGTATGATATTAGTAGCAACAAGGTCTAGTCGCTAGATGATTTTACTTACCTCACCCACTTCAAAAAGTGCAGGCCATCTGTTTGGAATTCAGTAATCATGGCATGTCCTGGACAACTTCTTGTCATCTGTAGGAGAAGGTGCGTTGCATTTTCTCCCTGATCACTGCCTCGTTGTTCCTCTTTTTCACTTCAGTCAATAGGGCAACTCGCTCTTTTTCTAGACTGCTGTTTCCTTTTAGGTGGCATGGATGAAAATTAACTTCTGCCTTTTGGGGTTTCTTTATGTTTGGAGCAGCCTTTCCCTGACCCTCATGTTTGTTCTTCATAGAGTTGACTCAAACATTGGTCAGTCTTTATAAGGGCCTCAGCAGCTTTTTCAGTTGACCATCATTGGCATATGCTGTGTACTCATTTCTTCAGCCATGCCCTCAAGAATATCAGACCTCAACTTTGGATTCAGAGATAGAAGAGTTCCATTCACACTGAATTGTTCATTTTTGCATAACTAATTGAGGAGAAGAGGAGAATGGAGGATATGCTGTCCAGTAAATTTTGTTGTCTGTCTTATGTATGTTTCTGTTAACTCTGTTAAAGTTTTTCTGAAGCTGTCTAATAATGTAGACGTACAAAGTCTTGACAACAAAGGCAAATTATGTATTTCTGTTTGTTACAGTATGGGATGCATCAGAATCAATTATTTGCTGATCTTGTTGCATTGGTTAGGTTGAGGGAAAACGGCAATTAATCAACAATCTGACAAGGAAATTTTATTGTGATAATT
This sequence comes from Hoplostethus atlanticus, assembly GCA_034670405.1. NCBI lineage: Eukaryota > Metazoa > Chordata > Actinopteri > Trachichthyiformes > Trachichthyidae > Hoplostethus > Hoplostethus atlanticus. The sequence continues at coordinate 13,160 of JAXDDX010000688.1, forward strand.
ATCTAAATTGTTTTATCGCCCAACCCCCAGCTTTAAGACGTACAATCTCATCACATAAGTGCCATATGCTGTACCAGGGTTTTTGTCCACAGCGACGGTGCCGGGTGTTCCCCTTGCAAGGTGGCCCGGATAGCCTCAGTACAGAAGCAGAGAAAGGATGATTGACTTGGATTCCCGGGTTTGTGTTGAACGTTCATGGAGGCGGTGACCATTATTGATTGCACTCGCCCAAGGGTAAGCAACTTGAGTGTCTTGAGTGGGGTGTTTGCTCTGGTGTACCCAATCCTGCAGTACCCAAATGTCTAGGTATAGACAGCTGCTGCAGGTATTGACCACAACGCCGGCCTGGATAGCAGGTGTGCGTTACAAGAAGTGACTGCAGTTTTCTCCTTGGACCCTATGTAGGGTACCCTAAAATAGAGTGCACCCATTCTGTGGTCTCCCAAGGGGGAGCGCCCAGGACAGTAGATCCATGTAAAGTACCCTGACAGGTCACCCCCACTGCAGCCGTGACATTCCATATCACCAGTGACAAATCAATCGATCGATGGAATTGAATTGGGTCTGGTGTTTCCAACCCTTCAATTCCTGGTGAACAAACGGGCCTGTTCTGTAAGATGGACAATGTTGAGGGTTGATACCTTCACTGGTGCATATTCAGTTAAGTCTCTGTTAATCACAACATTGAACTGCCAAGCTGCTTCTGCCCATGTTCCAGTATCCTAGGCAGGTCTGGGCCTGAGGTTCCGGAGAGTTCAATTTAGGCTTTGACCAGGAGTATGTCTGAGATTGACCTTGTTTTGTGGGAACATCCTTGATTGGTCAAATGTCCTTTTCCTGCTGGTAATTGAGGTGGAACAGTTCATGGATCACCTGGTTCCAGGCATTTGTCAATACATTATCCCGAGTGATCTGCTTAAGTAGCGAGGCCAGGCTCTGGGTGACAGGGATGTTTAGCGAATAAGGATCCTCGGCCAGGTGAATCCATCGGCAGTTACTAGGCTTCTAAAAATATCATCTAACACCCCTTTCACACACAAATTCCGGGGTTTACACAGGTTATTGAAACATGGGTCATTCCCACATTGGACCCATTCAGACCAGACCATTCCGGGTTTATCACAGATCGTCGATCATTCAGACCAAACCGCACAAGACCTGTGTCACCATATTTACATCTGTATAAGTCACTGCCGTGTAGGGCCAAACAAGTAACTGTGTGTGATATTGCTGTAGATAATTGAATCTTTTACCATCCCGGTAATTTGTCGCTTTAGTCCTTTTTCCCCATGAATGGACAGAAGTGCTCTGATTTTTGAATCTTTCCAATTCTCCATTGTTATTTGTTCTACTTGTTCATTGTTGAAATGGTCCTTGTTGTGAAATGGCTTGTATACTAAATGTGCCTCTGATCTTAACCAATGAGGTTCCCGTCCATTGCGTAACCTGTGTCCCCCGTTCATACTGCAGCCAAGCAGCATCTGACCCGTATTATTCCCAGGTCAGGAGAAGGGTCATCTGACAACCTGTGTAGACCCATTCACTCCAACGCCTGACATGGGTCATTCCCGGGTCATTTCCCCTGTGTGAAAGAGGTATTAGAGACATCTCACTCGTCCAAGAGCCCAACCTTTATCAGTTGCTTGCAGTCGGCAATTGCACAAACTAGGGGGTCCCCAGTGTTTCCCAGAAGGTTTTTGCATGGAGACCATAGTTGAATCCCACGAGTTGGGATGGGATTAGAACAGCCTTGAGCATAGGCCGGTGGTCGGACTTGTACAATCCAAGTACTTGTAGAGTCCGGAGAGGAACTAGGGCATCAATCCGTCCGAACAGCGAAGTCAGAAAGTGGATGAGGACCATGAAGTGGAATACTAATCAGTATTCAATTGCCCGGAGTCCCTGACAGAGTAATTTGTGTGAGGTTGTGGTCACGCACACACTTCTAACATCATCAACTAGTGTTTCGTTTAGAAGACAGATTTGTGAAACTGCTTTAAGGGATTGCGGGAGGATCTGGCCAAGACGAGCTTCTTGCTGGAAACAATGGTTTCCTCCGGCTTTAGACATAACCCAAAATCCCTAAAAATGACTCTCAGCTGCTCCCTGTACCGTTGGGTAATGCCATTGTCCCAGAGCCCAGTGTCAGTGCAAGGATCTGTACACCAACCCTTGCCGGGATTGTGGTCCACATCTTTTGGCTGACTCCCAAAGTTACCCCAGAAAACTCCACAGGCCTCCTCAGATGTAGGTACCTCGAATCGTTCTCACATGCTGTATAGCCAGGGAGAATATTACATGAATAATAATCTCTCATAATATTATGAGAATAAGTGTGGAGTAGCCTAATGCAAGCAGCAGCTTCATTATTAGATTAGATGGCTCTTTATTGTCCCCGAGGGGAAATTCCAGTTATGCAGCAGAGGATGTACAAAGCTAGAGGCACACAGCACTATTCAATAAGCAAAATTACAAAAAATATACAAATCATACTTTATAGGATGTATCCCAAAAAAGCCCAAAAAACAGAAAAGTGGACTTTGAATATCATGTTTTTATTACCAAAGAATGGACAGCAAAATAATCTGTCACTAACGGGAGAGCAGGACCGACAGCGGTGGCCGACCTTGTAGAAGGACACCTCAATATAACTGCAGCCAATGGAACAAAAGTGCCCTTTGAGGGATGGACTGAAGTTCTAGAACATTGGACATCCAAAGTGTGTGAAAAATGAACAGTTAGCTATTGAGGTGCCTATGTTGGTGAGCCAGAGCAGTATAGATGTTCCCCTCATAGGTTTTAATGTAATCAAGGAACTCATGAGGAGGGGTGTCAAAGACATACAGACATAGGGGTTGGATCTTACTGCCCTGGTGGGAGAAGTTGTCAAAGTGAGGAGCCCTACAACATGCATTGGCATTCATATAGTTCATTCTATTGGTTCTCTGGGTTCACAAGTGTCGAATCAGGGGGTGTCAAGTTGGGGGCTTGATGATGTTCGAACCAGGCATGGTTTCTCACCACCCAGAGGGGTTGGACCAATTCCCAAACATTGTGGAACTGCCCCAAAAAGAATATTTTGTGTTTTTTGTGAAAATCAAAATACAAAACTCATCCAAACATGATATCTAACTGGCCCCAACGACATATCTAGGCAATATTGAGTCTGTGGTTGATGATTTTCCTGTACCGATAGGCCGCACCTCTCATGAAGATGACGGGGAAGCTGCACTCTTCACTGTTCAAACAGACTAACCCAATGACCAGTCTGCGACAAAAGTGAAATGACATCCTTCAGTGGACCTGGAAGCCACTTGAATCCAAGCCAGGTGAAAAAGGTCAGATCTGATGTGTTTTCCAGAACTGAAGGAGATATATGGTGTGTGCCTGGGCTTGAACTGAAAATCAAACTTTGTGCTGAAGTCAAAGGGAGAGGGCACTGGTAGCATGGACACAAACTCACAAAACCATTGTGGAGCGGCTAGTTTGTAGCACTAAGGAGGATGAGGGGACAGATATAATCAGTCAAGTGAAGCCAGATCCCAAATTCATACCTATCCAAAAATTATCAAACAAAGTGTTACATTTTCAGTGAAGGTGGTTTAGAGATTGCACATAGCTCCAAGTACACAAGTACAAAATGGCGCCAGTGAGGATGGCTGCTGTCACTCGGGGTCCTCCTCAACTTTGCTTTTTTCTTGTTTTTTTAATGTTATTTTCTAGGTTTTTCGTAACCTGTAACGCGCTAATCAAGTACGACAGACAGTCTCTTCTGGATATTAGATTAAATTCGCAATCTGGAACTACACCAACAGGCTCTCCTTTGTTTGGATTTAACTTACCTTGTTTACCTGGGCAGAAGCGCCCTAGAAGTTTACTTCGTTATGAAGTATGAGACTATGTGGTCAATTCTGAAAATTGACAATTATTAAGTTATTTTCATTAATCAATAGCTGATTCATTAACTCTCGGGGCACCACCAGTTTACACTGGAATAGTCTCTTTATAATGATATCAGTCTAATAATCAGAAGAAGTGAGCTCTAGATTTCAGTGATTTTCTACCTTCATGTCCAGGATAGATCAATAACACACAATAGTCAGTTCTTTATAAATACAAAGATTTATTAACTCATTAAACACAAAGAATAATGAGTTAAATGAGTTAGAGTTAAAAAGTTAAATAAAATGAGGGCAGGTAATATTGGCAAATGGTATGGTAAATAACAGTGGCAGAGGATATGGCAAATAGCAATGGCAAGGAAGTTGGCACGGACAAAACGACCTGAGCGGTAATGCGTCTAATTGCGGTAATGTGGCAACAGCGAAAGATGGCTTGGAGGACAGCTGACAGTTTCCTGGAGACTTGGGACAGAAGCACAGAGAATAGTGGAGAGAGAGAGAGAGTATTCTAACCTCACTTTCACAGTTCAACACCCGTGCATAAACAACAATGTTGGTTACTGTCTGGTTTGCAGGGTGTCAGCGGCGTCCTCGTTTCCGTGGTAACCGTCGCAGTCAAAGTGGACAGGTAAACAAGATTCAAGAGGTTTATTTGTCACATACAGACACGAGGTGTGCAGTGAAATGTAAAGTGGCAATGCTCAGCAGAAATGTGCAAAATAACAGGTTCACACTATTTACAATAAACCAGCACAATATTTACAATGTCACAGTAAGAGCTCTATATAAAAAACAACACAATATTTACAATAAGAGCACTTTATAAAAATATAGTAAAAAAGGGAAATTGTATGTATGTAATATAATATAAATTATAAATTATGTGTAGTCTTTACCTAAGTGTGTGTGTGCATAAGAGGGGCAGTGTGTGGGTCTTGGTGGGGGCCCTGGTGAGGTCAGAGTTCACAGTCCTGATGGCCTGAGGAAAGAAACTCCGTCTCAGTCTCTCTGTTTTGGCAGCGTGACTACGGAGGCGCTTGCCTGACCGCAGCAGCTGAAACAGTCCGTTGTTGGGGTGGTGAGGATCCTTCATGATCCTGCAGGCTCTGGTTCTGCACCTCCTGGTGTATAAGTCCTGCAGGGTGGGGAGTGTAGTTCCAATAGTGCGTTCAGCCGAACGCACTACTCTCTGCAGAGCCTTCCTGTCCTGAGCGGAGCTGTTGCCAAACCAGGCAGTGATGCTTCCTGTCAGGATGCTCTCTACAGCTCCAGAGTAGAAGGACTGAAGGATCCTCCGGGAGACTTTAAATTTCCTCAGTTGCCTGAGGTGGTAAAGGCGCTGCCTCGCCTTTCTCACCAGAGTGTCTGTATGTGTGGACCATGTCAGATCTTCTGTGATGTGGACTCCCAGGTATTTATACCTGCTCACCCTCTCCACAGTAGTCCCATTAATCCCCAGTGGTGAGTACGTCCTCTGTTGTTGTGTCCTCCTAAAGTCCACAATCAGCTCCTTAGTTTTGGTGACATTCAAGAGGAGGCTGTTGTCCTGGCACCAGAGTGACAGATCAGCAACTTCCTCCAGGTAGGCCTTCTCGTCGTTGTTGGAGATCAGGCCCACCACCACTGTGTCATCCGCAAACTTAATGATGGTGTTGGAGCTGAACCTGGCCACGCAGTCATGTGTGTACAGGGAGTACAGTAGGGGGCTGAGGACGCAACCCTGGGGGGATCCTGTGTTCAGGGTGAGGGGGTTGGAGGTGTGTCTACCCACCCTGACCACCTGGGGCCTGGCGGTCAGGAAGTCCAGGATCCAGGCACACAGGGGGGTGTTCAGTCCCAGCTCAATCAACTTGCCAGCCAGTCTGGTGGGGACTATGGTATTGAAAGCTGAACTGTAATCAATGAACAGCAGTCTCACATAGCCTCCCTTCCGGCTGTCCAGATGAGAGAGTGTGGTGTGCAGTACCTGGGAGACAGCATCATCCGTGGATCTGTTGGGACGATAAGCAAACTGCAGCGGGTCCATGGAGCAAGGGAGGAAGGCGCAGATGTAGTCCTTTATCAGCCTCTCGAAGCATTTCATGACCACCGAGGTGAGGGCCACCGGTCGGTAGTCATTCAAGCATGCTGGAGAAGCATTCTTGGGCACAGGGACAATAGTGGATCTCTTGAAGCAGGCGGGGACCACAGACTCAGCCAGGGAGATGTTGAATATAGTGGTGAACACTGGAGCTAGCTGATTAGCACAGGTCTTCAGTACTCGCCCAGATATGCCATCCGGACCAGCAGCTTTCCTGGTGTTCACCCTCGTCAGAGCCCTCCTCACACTGTGCTCAGTCACAGAGAGTGTGTGTTCATCCCCAGCGGTAGAACTCACTCCGGCTGCGCTAACGGTGATGTTGTTAGCCGGCGAGCTAGCGCTGTTGTTGCTAGCCTCAAACCGTGCATAAAATGAGTTCAGGTCCTCCGCTAGGGATGCGTCGGCACTCACAATTGCGGGGGGTCTGCCCTGGTAGTCCGTTATAGTCCGTAGCCCCTGCCATAGGCGTCTGGTGTTGCGCTGCTCCATCTGCGACTCCACTCTGTCCCTATACCTCCTCTTGGCCTCCTTCACCGCCCTTCTCAGTCCATAGGACGCTGCCTTGTGCTCGTCCATGTTGCCGGATACAAGACCGGAGTTATAGGCAGCAGTGCGGGCGTTCAAAGCGTCGCGGATGGATCTATCAACCCACGGTTTTTGGTTAGGAAAGGACCTAACTTTTACCGTGGGGACGATGGTGTCCACTAGCGTTGCTATGAAGCTCGTTACTACTTCCGTAAACTCGCTGACGTCCCTGGAACTGGATTGGAACATGTCCCAGTCGACATCACTCAGAGCGTCCTGTAGCTCAGCCTCTGATTGGTCAGACCACCGCTTTACGTCCCTCGTCACTACCGCTTCCCGTGCTATCCTTTGTTTATACTCCGGTAGCAGGAAAATGGCGGCATGGTCTGATTTGCCGAACGGAGGGAGAGAGACAGCCTTGTAGCCTCTCTTGAACGGCGTATAGCAGTGGTCCAACGTTCTTTCCCCTCTGGTAGCACACGTAATGTGCTGATGAAAGTTCGGCATGACTTTTTTTAGGTTCGCCCTATTAAAGTCCCCAGCCACCACCATAGTCGCGTCGGGATGCTTGTTCTGATGCCAACATAACACATCCTGTAGGTTCGATAGTGCTACGTCGGTGTCCGCTTGTGGTGGTATGTAGACGGCTGTGGTGATGACCGAGCTGAACTCCCGGGGAAGGTAGAATGGACGGCATGAGATCGTCAGATGTTCCAGGTTCGACGAGCAGGAACGAGAAAGAGTCTGCTATGCAGATGACACCCAGCTGATCCTGTCATTTCCCCCCTCTGACACACAAGTGGAGGCACGCATTGCTGCGTGTCTGGCAGACATCTCGGAGTGGATGTCGATGCACCACCTGAAGCTCAACCTGGACAAAACTGAGCTGATGTTCCTCCCGGGGAAGGGCTGTCCGCACCGAGACCTGGCCATCACCATTGATAATGCTGTGGTGACGTCAACTCGGACTGCGAGGAATCTGGGTGTGACCCTGGACGACCAACTGTCGTTCTCGGCAAACATCGCATCAGTGACACGCTCCTGCAGATTCCTCCTCTACAACATCAGGAGGATTCGCCCCTTCCTCACTGACAAGGCAGCGCAGGTGCTCATCCAGGCTCTTGTCATCTCCCGCCTGGACTACTGCAACTCCCTCCTTGCTGGTGCCCCGGCGTTTGCCATCAGACCTCTGGAGCTTGTTCAGAAAGCTGCAGCTCGTCTGGTGTTCAACCGCCCCAAGTTCTCCCATACAACTACCCTTCTCCGTTCTCTACACTGGCTCCCTGTAGCGGCTCGCATCCAGTTCAAGACCCTGGTGCTAGCCTATAGGGCAGTGAAAGGAACAGCTCCTTCTTACCTCCAGGCTATGGTCAAGCCTTACACCCCCGCCCGACCACTTCGCTCTGCTGCCTCGAGGCGACTGGTTGCCCCGTCGCTCAGAGGGCCCTGCGGCCGATCTACACGGTCACGGCTCTTCTCTGTCCTGGCCCCGCAGTGGTGGAATGAACTCCCCACTGATGTCAGGACAGCAGAGTCGCTGCCCATCTTTCGCCGCAGGCTGAAAACCCACCTCTTCAGGAAACACTACCCTGACTCTTCCTCTTAGCCTTGCCTATTTGTCGTCAATTATGTGTCTGAGCTCTTGTTTATTGGCTCTTGTTCATTTGATACACTTATTTGTCTTAGCTCTTGCTTATTTGGTTCACTTATTTGTCTTAGCTCTTGTTTATTTGATTCTCTTATTTGTCTCATTTGTTTAAGATATAGTAGGTTGCTAACTTATTGCACTCTTACCTTAACACTAGTTATGCTCTTAGTTGCTTGTTTAGGAAGGAAATGCACTTACGATTTCTGGTGACTAGTAGTTTTCTTGCCTACCTATGTTGAATGCACTTATTGTAAGTCGCTTTGGATAAAAGCGTCTGCTAAATGACTGTAATGTAATGTAATGTAATGTAATGTCCTTGGGGTTGCACCACTTGTTGTTGGTCATGAAGCAAACCCCTCCACCCTTAGATTTGCCAGACTTTTCCGTTCTATCCGCACGGAAAACAGAGAAGGACTCGGTTGGGCATATGACTCGATCCGGCACCAGCGGGGTCAGCCATGTTTCCGTCAGACAAAAGACGTTACAATCCCTCATGTCCCGTTGGAATCTAATCCTCGCCCTAACATCATCCAACTTATTTTCCAGAGACTGGACGTTAGCAAGAAGGATGCTGGGCAGAGGTGGACGGTGGGCTTGAACTCTCAGTCTCTTCCGAATTCCGCTCCGTTTTCCCTGATGTTTCCTCCTTCGTCTCCCCGTAGATGCGTCTCCACTGTTGTTGTTGTGGCTCGCTCGTACTATTTCTGCCGGCCACGCTGGGTTGATGGGAAAAGTGGACAAAAACCTTTGTTTTGCGCAAAAGTTTATGTCCAAAAGTGTGCTGCGTTCGTATGATGTTAGTGCCGATGTGTTTGAGCAAAAAAAGATATTAAAAACAAACACAAAAACTAAAAAAATGCCCAATCTCCGCGGAGCTACCACGACGGCGTCTAGACACGGTCTGATTTGCCGAACGGAGGGAGAGAGACAGCCTTGTAGCCTCTCTTGAACGGCGTATAGCCGTTCAAGAGAGGCCATCTTAGTTCTTAGTTCAACACGCACATGTTGGTCTGGACCAGTCGATGTCAGGAGGGCCGTAGTGGAGTGCAGTCCGGGGGGCGTTGTTCGTTGGAGTCATCGTGCCAACAGTTCACCTCAGTGGATATAGAGGGATAGGTCGATGTGTTGACTCACGTTGTTCAGGAAGCAGAGTAGAGTAGCGGCTGGCTTCTGACTTGGTTTCATAGTCTTCTGGATCAGGTTGAGTGAACTCAATCGGCCGTCTCAGCAAGATTCACTCTGGAGCGGGTCTGGTACTTGAGCTGTGAGAAGAGCTTTGAGCCAGGTTCAAACTTACTTACAGGATGGGCTGTGGGACGAGCTGCAGGACGGTTGAGTTGAGTTTCTTGATGTTCCTTGATGTTTCTTATGTCTTTCCGCCTGAGTTTTTGCCCGTCCACCCGTTGCAGGAGTTGTCCTCCTTTGTTCGTTTGAGTTCGTGAGAGTTCTTGTGAGCCAAGCCTGAGAGATCTGAGAGGGTTTTATGGTATGTCAGGTGGTAGGTGTTTCCCTCCTTTGCATGCATCAGGTTTGGAAAACATAATTTTTCTTGATCCTTTGGGGATGCAATCACCTTACAACAAATGGGTTTGTATGACACCAAACATCACTGTCTTACCACAAAATACTGGCAAGTAAACCAAAAGTCCTGATAACACATTGTGGCGGACTGGGGGGAGGGAGGGTGGTAGGCTCGGGCTAGACTCAGCGGCTGCGGCCAATTAAGGCTGATTGCAGCCGGGCCTTTTTAACCTGTGTGTGGATGTGTGAGCGAGTGCGCGTCAGGGTGAGAGACTGGCAGTGTGACCGAGGAGCCAACGTGGATGGAGGATCCGGTCGGCTGGGGATGGAGAGCCATGACGGAGCCAGCACCAACGGGAGAGACTGATCTAGAGCGGGCCGTCTCCCGCCGCAGCGTCCAGCCAAGGTCCGCAGAGGGCGCAGTCGGGGGCAGCCTGCAAGGGCTGACCAGTCGGGGTTGGGGCGGGATGCCCCTGGAAGCCTGGCAGGCTGGGGCAGCCTTGGTGCTCCGCGGCTGGCCGATCGGGACTGAGGAAGGGCCACCAGCGGAGGGAGACGGCGCCGGCAACACGCTGCCGTCAAGCCCCGGGCCAGGTTTATTGTTGCTGAGTTGTGGTTAATAAAACGGCCCTGCTGGCCACTTGACTCTCCTCATGCCTTGTCTCTGTCTGTCACGAACCCCGGTACGGTGGCAACTTGCCACAGTGGTTCCCTGACCGGGAATCTGACAGACAGGGACTGGGTTCTCCGGGGAGGAGAACATCGTCGTCGCCGCGCCATCCTTCACACCAGAGGATGGCCGGCGATGACAACCAGCCTCCCTCAGCACCCTTCCCTGCCTTCTTCCTCGCTCTCAAATGGGGGGAGGGGAGGGGAGTTGGCTTCGGCCAGACGGCTCCCTGGCCTCAGTTTGGCGGTGGGGGTATGTGGCGGACTGGGGGGAGGGAGGGTGGTAGGCTCGGGCTGGACTCAGCGGCTGTGACTGCAGCCGGGGCTTTTTAACCTGTGTGTGGATGTGTGAGCGAGAGGGCGCCAGTGTGAGAGGCTGGCGGCGTGGATGCAGGAGCCGGCAGCGATCGGGAAGATCGAGGGCCGGCGGACTGGAGGAGCAGAGAGCGAGCCAGCAGCAGCCGCGTCTGAGCGGCGTCCACGGCGCAAGTGCTGGGACGGAGGTGAGGGCGCGAGCTGGAGAGGACGGAGTGGGAGAGCGTGCGCCAAGTGCCGTCAACACCGGGGCCGTATGGTCCGAAGAGGGGGGGGGGGGCGGGCGATGTCTCCTGCATACACTACAGCGAGTAGGCTGTGATGCATACAGTACAGCGCTGGACGGACCAATCAGACGCCGCCCTGTGTCACTGTTTCCGCACTACAGACTGAACAACATCAACTATTACACTGAGTATGTAATGGGATACATAAGCAAATGTATCGACAATGTTGTACCGCGGGTGACTGTATGGACTTCCATCCCAATAAAGTCAATAAAAACGGCCAAGGGAAAATACAGGGAAAAGGTGGAGTCATATTACAGTGGCTTCAACACCAGGCACATGTGGAGTGGGCTAAAGACCATCATGGACTACAAGGGAAAGGGCTGCATCGTGGGGGAGGTGCCTGCTTCTCTTCCAGAGGAGCTGAACTCCTTCTACACTTACTTTGAGAAGCAAAGGAGCTTTTGCTAGAACAGGACAACTCCCCACTTCAGTTATCTCGGGCAGACGTGTGTAAATCGTTTAAAAAGGTAAACGCACACAAACCTGGACTGGACAATATCCCGGGTCGTGCTCTCAAAGCATGTGCCTACGAACTGCTCCAGTCTGTAGTACCCACATGTTTCAAGAAGACCACCATCATCCCAGTCCCGAAGAAACCAAATGTGAGTTGCCTAAATGACTACCACCCAATTGCACTCACCTCCATTGTCATGAAGTGCTTTGAGCGGACAGTCAAAATTCACATTACATCCTCCCTGCCCACCACACTAGACCCACTCCAGTTCGCCGACAGGCCAAACAGGTCCACAGACGATGCAATAGCATTCGCAGTGCATACTGCCCTCTCCCACCTGGACCAGAGGAACGCTTATGTGCGGATGCTGTTCATCGACTAGAGCTCAGCTTTTAACAATAGTGCCACCCAGACTCATCACGAAGCTCCGAGACCTGCGCATCAGTTCCTCCCTGTGCAGCTGGATCCTGGACTTCCTGACAGGCAGACCACAGGCTGTACGGATCAGCAATGCCACCTCCTCCACTGGGGAGGATCCCTGGGTGCCCCCCAGGGAAGTGTGCTCAGCCCCCTGCTGTACTCCCTGTTTACCCACAACTGCACGGCCACTCACAGCTCCAACACTGTCATCAAGTTTGCTGACGACATCACCATCATTGGCCGCATCATGAGACGAGTCGGCCTACAGAGCAGAGGTGAGGTATCAGGACAACAACCTCCTGCTCAACGTCAGCAAGACCAAAGAGCTGCACGGAGGGGGGCACACCCCCATCCACATCGAGGGTACAGCAGTGAAGAAGGTGAGCTGCTTCAGATTCCTGGGGATTAACATCAGTGATGATCTGAGCTGGTCACACCACACAGGTGTGGTCATGAAGCGGCTCTTCTTCCTCCGGCGGCTGAGGAGGTTCGGCATGGACTCCAGGATACTCACCAACTTCTACAGGTGTACCATCGAGAGTATCCTGGCTGGCAGCATCACAGCCTGGTACGGCAGCTGCACCGTCCTCGACCGCAAAGCTCTGCAGAGGGTGGTCAGATCAGCACAACGCATCACCAGGACTGAGCTGCCAGCCATCTCTACAGCCAGCACTGCAGGAGGAAGGCACAGCAGATCCTCTCTGATCCCATCCATCCCAGCCACAGACTTTTCACGCTCCTACCGTCTGGCAGGCGGTACAGGAGCATCCGGACCCGAACCAGCAGGTTCAGAGGCAGTTTTTACCCGCAAGCCATCAGGCTACTGAACTGCTGCTTACCACTAGTCACTTTAATTTATATCAGTGTTGCATTGCATACCTGTTTTGTCTACCTCCAACATTACAATGCGGTGTTTAGTCTTGTAAATATCTATATTATTGTTTGTTTGTTTTTATTATATTTTATTCTTCTTAGGTAAATACTTTTATATTATTTATACTACACAACTTCTCTGCACCTTATTACCATTTGAATATGGTTTTATTTCATTTTTACTTATTAACTTATTTGTCTTACTTTACTTACTATATAAAGTTCAGTTGGCTCTGAGACCAAGAATTTCATTACTCGTAATGATGTTTGCATTGTTATCAAGTATATGACAATAAACTTGAAACTTGAAACTTGAACTTGAAACTTTAGTTCGAAATTAAAAGATGTTTTGTGCTTCTATTGTGCAAGAGCATTTCAAAGGAAAGTCACCCCTAGCCAAAAAAGCAGATAACGGTTATCAGGGGTTCACAAACTGGAGAAAAGCACTGGAAAACACACACACATTTAAGAAGTCAGGCCCATATTCAGGCTGTCACAACCTATGCACATGAGGCAATGCCCATAGACACCCAGTTGTCCAATGCAATGGCAAAACAGCAACAAGATGCTTGGCACTGCCTGCTGAAGACTGTAGTTTCTTGGTAGATAGGGTCTAGCCTTTAGAGGGCATGAGGCAGATTAAGGTAATCTGTACCAGCCTCTGAAGTATGAAGCAGAAGGTGACCCCATTCTTTCAAACTGGTTAGTAAACCGTTAACATGATTACAGCAGTCCTCAAGTACAAAATGAGATTCTGAAATTACTTGGCAACTCAGTTGTGAGAAACATTGCTTCAACTATAAGGTGTCTACCAGTGCTTGAAATTAGTGTGATACACCGGATGTATCTGGAAAAGAGCAGGAATGTATGTAGACCATGATTTGTTGTCGAGTGAGGATGCTACATCTATCTGTCTGTCTGTATGCTACATCATCGACTACAGGAGAAAGCATTTGCAAAGTTGCCTTAGATGTGCTCACACGATTACACTTGCCAAAATCAGGCTTGAGAGGGCAGGCATATGATGGAGCGACATGGCAGGGAAGAACTCAGGGGCACAGGCACTTATGAATAAACATCAGCCGTTAGCACTGTACCTCCATTGTGGTGCACACTGTGTTAATCTTGTTACTCAGGCAGCATCTACAGTAAGGCACAAGGCCAGGTTCAGTCAATGACCAGTATCATTCTGTGCTGACTTGTCTAGAAGAGATGGCCTCAGGCTCAACCGATACAACAGCAAAGCCAAATTGTCTGTTGGAAATGTTTAGCAAGCGGAAAACTGTGCTAGGCCTTCTTCTTGCATCAGAGGTAATGGGAGAGCTGTAATGTCTCAGTACATCTCTCAGGCCCTCTCTGCAACACAGGGCACAAACAGCTGGGGAATGTGGGCAGCTGTGGAATGTGTATGAAGTACACTCCAACATAAAAGAGATGAGAAAGCCTTCCAAAAAACGTTTGAAAAGGCAACAGAGATGGTAAGCTCCCGAATATTGGGCATTGATACCATTCAGAAAGCACCCAAGCACCTCCGTGGGGGAACAAATCAACAATCCATTTATTTGTATAGCCCTTAATCCCGTTCAGTCTCAAGGCTTCACAGTGCCCAACATTGAAATAAAAAGTTAGTAACGACACCCCAGCCTAGACCTCACAGGGAAAGGAAAAACTCCCACAAACCTCATGGAAAAATTTGGGAAACCCGGAGGGCACTCAAAGAGGATCCCTACAGGACGTTGGGCGTGCAATAGATGCCGATTTGGGCACAGCGTATACACATATATGAAAGTTTATTTTGTGGGACATCCAGATCTGTG
>JAXDDX010000689.1:0-27488 GCA_034670405.1 Hoplostethus atlanticus
AAGCTTTTCGTCGAATCTAACAGGGTTTGCACAGCCACTTGCAGCTCCATAAAGTTAGACAACAGTTCATTAAACGAGTCCACATGTTTCCTTACGGTTCCTTTATCTTCATTTGTTTTAATCATATGAATTACTTAATTCTTTTTTCTTGTCAATGCGCTGAGCTTTCCTCGGCGTGTTTTAATTGCTTGCAACAATCTCCTTTCTTCCTCGATAGCTTGATCAGAAAAGCTTTCCATTTTCCAACGCAAAATATCATTTACTTTTTATAAAAATGTTCTTATAACAAAAAACCAGTGAGCAGGGCCTATTTCAAACAAGAGGTTCAGCAAACAAAGCCAGCGTGCGAGCGCGGCGGCCCGGTTTTACTCACGGCACTTCTCGTAAACGTTGTCCATTTCCATCAAATAAAAAGTCCATTATCCTTTTGCGTTGTATTCTTGTCCATTCCAAAATCCAGTCAGTCCAGTATCGAAGATATTTTGACTTAATGTCACGGCATCCGAACGTAAACGATGCCTTGAACGGGAAGCAGACCGTGGTGGTTTTCTAGACGCACTCCACACGCCACTTGTTGCAACTTTGAATTATTTATTTCTATAAGAAAAGGGTTCCATAATTTCCATTAAATAAAAAAGATATCGAACAAACAACTAAAAGTTACAGTGTACAGCGACAAAGTGGTCAAAATAGGCATTCAACCACAGCCTCCACCCGTCCGACACTGCCAGACTGAACCACCAGCAGCCATGACTAGGGGAGTATATGGTAGCTATTCAGTCACCTGACTAAACAATTATGTTTCTCTGTAGGCTACACGATTACATTTATTTTAAACTAAAAAATGGCTATAACAAGATGCTTAGGGCATTTTGCAGAGAATATGGATTTAAGCACACAGGCTCTAGCCCAGGATGCAGGGTCATGCACTGTGGGGCCTTGTTGCATCTATTCATTACCTTTAGAAGAATGCTAATCAACTTGACCAAAATCTTATAGTATAGGAACTGCTGTGCTCCCTTTTTCATACTTCATGCATCCTACCACTTTTCTTCTGCTACAGCAAGAACAACAAAGGCACACATATTGCAGTAGAACAACATTCATTTTCTGCATAGTTTAGTTATTCATTCCAATTCCTAATAACAATACACACCAATGTCACCACCATACAACAGACGTTCTCCACCTGGCATGGACTGACCCTCTCCACAGGAACACCTGGGAAAGAGTTAAACCATAATGAAATGATCGCTAACTGACAAACTACCTATTGGCATCTAGTCAAGCATCCTTGTCATGTGTTTTGCTCTTGACCAGTGATGGGCGGTAACAGTACAGTAATGTTCGTCAGGAACGAGTAGTGTAACGGATTACTATTTCAATCTCAGTACTAACATTACAGTTACAACGTTACTTTTGTATCAACTTCATATCACATTTCAGTTTAATAAACCAATCTCCATCCCCGTTTTAACTCAAGGACACGTCACGCATGCCACACACTTGAATTAAAGATGGATACGCTTACATTTAGCAGCTGGAAGTAATCCCATTACTTTGATTTTGTCAACATTATGTAATGTCAGGGCTATAACGCTGACACTCTGCTACTTCCCTCAGCTACGCTCATATGCACGACCAGGCACCTACCTGCAAGTGACACCTACCTGCATTGTGGATGAAGAGAAGAGGAATCAGGTTCTGTAATTCCTGTGTCTTCTGGCAAGTTAATTAATTCATTCAATGTCAATACTGGTCTGTGTTTTTGTGCCTTTTCAACTGGATTTATAGCCCATTTGATCCCCCTTATGAACTAATATTAATGGTTAACTAACATATTGTATTAGTAACAAATCATTATGTTCAAAGTTATTAATTCACTACCAATAGTGACCAAGGTATGACTCATGTCATTGTTGAGCTTTGTGAAATCCTGATTCATTAATTCTTGTTGATTCCTGCATTAGTTAATGTATTAATTCATGCTTATTATGAAGTGTTACCCATAATTCTAGTAAGTCTGCTAATGCATGTTGCAAGGCTTTACAACATCAGCAGGGGGCTTCACAATTTTATCTGATGCTCTCTGGTCTGTTACCTAACTGTGTGATGATATTAGGCTAGGACAATGCAATAGCCTACCCTAGAATGCATTCTTGATGTCATTTCACTCAATAAACAACAAAGTAACGTTGTCCCTCTTTCCATGACACAAACGCTATCTTTGCTTCAGTTGCTTGGACAAAGTAATGTTACGATATCACAGGTGGGACCCAAAAGCAGAACCGAACTCAGAGGTAGGATGAACAAAGGTTTATTGTGAAGAGGAAACCGGGGGGGTAGTCAGGAGCGGAGGTAGTGGACAGGGCTGGAGGCGGAAGCAGGGGGAGCCGGAGGGACTGGTGGCGAACGTGGCAGGCAGAGGAAGAGCAGGTAGACAGGCAGGGAGGAATGCGGTATGGCTGGGTACGGGTGGAGATCCTGGGATGAGAAGAGACACAGTTAGTGGAGACGGAATACACAAGGCTGGGAAAATACTTCGCTAGTAGTTGCTGAAGTAGGCCGGGAACGTGAGCTGACCACACTGGCTGAATCAACGATCTGGCGATGAGTGGATGGAAAGCCAGGGTTTTTATACTGGTGGTGATGACTTGATGGATAGCAGGTGTGCGGGGTAGAGCAGGTGATCGGGATGAGGTGATGATGCAGGGAGGAGCCGGAGACTGGAGCCACGCCCGCCGACACATACACACACACACACACACACACACACACACACACACACACACAGGGACAGACAGGTAGAGACACATGGGGAAACACAGGGGGCACGGCAGAGACCGTGACAGTACCCCCCCCTCAACGGGAGCCTCCAGGCGACCCACCAGGCTTGTCCGGATGGGCCTGGTGGAACTCCCGAACGAACGAGGGGTCCAGGATGAGGCGACGGGAAACCCAGGTGCGTTCCTCCGGACTGTATCCCTCCCAGTCGACCAGGTATTGGTATCCTCGGCCTCGGCGGCGTACGTCCAGTAGCCGCCGGACGGTGTAGGCTGGGTGGTCGTCGATGATCCGGGGGGGTGGAGGGGGAACGGCTGGAGGGCACAAGGGGCTGACAGACACCGGTTTAATCTGGGAGACGTGGAATGTAGGATGGACCTTCATGGACCTGGGAAGTTTTAGTCTCACGGCAGAGGGGTTGATGATCCTATCGATCACATAAGGACCAATAAAGCGGGGGGACAGCTTTCTCGAGGTAACCCTGAGGGGGATATCTTTTGCCGACAACCACGCAGGAAGATGGAAGGATGGTGTCTGGGTTGGGCGGAGCCTCCTGGGAGACGTGCAGGCGGGAGAGAGCATCCGGCTTCACGTTGCGGGACCCCGGACGGTAGGTGAGGGTAAAGGCGAACCGCCCAAAGAACAGGGCCCAACGAGCCTGACGTGAGTTGAGACGCTTGGCTGACTGGAGGTAGGCGAGGTTTTTGTGGTCCGTCCAGACCACAAAAGGATGTTCGGCCCCCTCCAGCCAGTGTCTCCACTCCTCCAGGGCTAGCTTTACCGCCAGCAACTCCCGGTTGCCCACGTCGGTTGGTCCGAGCTGGAGCGTTGGGAGAAGACAGCCCCGGCCCCTGTGTCAGAGGCATCCACCTCCACGATGAACTGGCGCGAGGGGTCGGGGTGAACCAGGATGGGTGCGGACGTAAAGCGCTCCTTCAGCTCGGCGAAGGCCCGTCCCGCCTCGGGGGTCCAGGAGAAAGGAGAGGCTGGAGAGGTGAGCTTGGTCAGCGGGGCGGCGATGCGGCTGTAGTCCCTGATGAAGCGGCGGTAGAAATTGGCGAAGCCAAGGAAGCGCTGTAGCTGCTTCAGGGAAGTCGGTGTAGGCCACTCCACCACCGCCTGGATCTTGCCTGGGTCAGCTCTCACCTGCCCGCTCTCGATGATATAGCCCAGGAAGCTTACCGAGCTGGCGTGGAACTCACACTTCTCAGCCTTGACGAATAGTTTGCTCTCCAGCAGACGTTGCAACACCTGGCGGACGTGCTGGACGTGCTCCTCGAGGCTGCGGATGTCATCAATATAAACGAACACGGACCGGTTAAGGAGATCTCGGAGCACGTCGTTCACTAGGGCTTGGAAGACGGCTGGAGCGTTGGTTAGACCAAAGGGCATCACCAGATACTCAAAATGTCCTTGTGGTATATTAAAGGCCGTCTTCCATTCGTCCCCCTCCCGAATCCTCACCAGATGGTAGGCGTTTCGAAGATCCAGCTTGGAGAATATTGAGGCGTTCTGGAGGGGCTCAAAAGCAGAGTTGATCAGGGGAAGAGGATATTTGTTTTTTACCGTGATATTGTTGAGCCCCCGGAAGTCAATGCATGGGCGGAGGGAGTGGTCCTTCTTGGAGACGAAGAAGAACCCTGCTCCTACCGGGGATGAGGAGGGCCTGATGATGCCCGCAGCCAGGGAGTCCCTGATGTAACCTTCCATGGTCTCCCTTTCCGGGCGTGACAGGTTGTATAACCGGCTGGAAGGTAGAGTGGCTCCCGGGAGGAGGTCTATGGCACAGTTGTAGGGACGATGAGGAGGCAGTGAGAGGGCCTGCTGTTTACTGAAGACCTCCCCCAGGTCATGGTAAACAGATGGAATGGTGGTTAGGTCCAGGGACTCGGGCAGCGATGGAGTGGCTAAGCCCTCTGTTGGGGAAAGAGCAGACTGCAGACACGTGGACAAGCAGAATGGACTCCAGCTGCTTACCTTGCCGGTGGCCCAGTCGAGGTGAGGGTTGTGCAGCTGGAGCCAGGGGTACCCAAGGATGATGGGAGCATGGGGTGACGAGATGACGTGGAACCGGATCTGCTCACGGTGGTTGCCGGAGAGGATGAGGAGTAGTGGCTTGGTCTAATGGGTGACCCGAGCCAGAAGTCTGCCATCCAAGGCGTTGGCATCCAGGGGAGCAGCTAAGGGCTCCATGGCGAAGCCGGCTTGTGAGGCGAGGCTGGAGTCGATGAAATTCTCATCGGCCCCAGAGTCCACTAAAGCCACCAGGGGCAGGGTCTCCAGATCCCAGCACAGGGTGGCCTTGAACTGCATGCGGGGAATGGGAGAGGTAGATGCTTGGCTCACCAGTCTCCCTGCAGCTACTGGTGAGCCCTGCCTTTTGGCCGGGCCGGGCAGGTGGCCAAAAGGTGACCGGGTTCCCCACAATACAGGCATGCCCCCAACCGCATCCTGCGCTGCCGCTCTGCTGGAGACAAGCGGGCCCTTCCCAGCTGCATGGCCTCCTCGTCCGGGGGAGTCCAGGAGCACGGGGCCGGGGTGATGGCGTAAGGAGCGGCTGCCGACCTGGCGAGAGGGGGGAGAGTGGAGGCAGAGAGGCTCGGAACCGGAACTAGTGCCGCCCTTTGTCTGCGGCGCCCCAGCAGACGGTTGTCCAGCTGGATCGCCAGGGAGACAAGAGTCTTGAAATCCGATGGTTCGTCTCGGGTGGCTATTTCGTCCTGCAGGTGTTCGTTAAGAGCATTTAAAAACGTGCCCCGAAGCGCTGCGTCGGCCCACCCAGCGTCAGCTGCCACAGTTTTAAACTCCACGGAGAAGTCAGCCACGCTCCGGGTTCCCTGACGGAGATTCGTCAGGCGCCTCGCCGCATCTCCCCAGTGAACCGGGTGGTCGAACACATCGTTAAGGGCAGCAATAAAATCATCGAACAGAAATCCCTCAACTGGCTGGTGTGAGTGAACCGCTTCAACCCACGCCAGCGCCCTTCCTCTCAAGAGACCGATGATAAAACGTACCTTGGACTGGTCTGAGGGGAAGGTTTGCGGCCGCTGGAGGAAAACCAGAGAGCACTGTAGTAAAAATCCCCAGCATTTGTCCGCGTCCCCGGAGAAAAGTTCCGGATCTGGGGCGTAGGAGTCTCTGGTCGGAGGAGGCGCCGGGGAGGAAACCAGAACAGGCTGGTTGTGTTGAACAGCGGGAACTGATGGGGTAAGGCGAGAGGTTAGAACCGATACCTGCTCGGCAAGCTTGCTCTATCTGGGCGATTATGGCATGGTTGTTGTCGACGAGGCTCCTGAGTGCCTGATCGTGCTGGCCCAGAAATTCGCCCTGGCTGGTGATCGCTCTCCGGAGCGAGGTTACCTCTGAGCCCGAGCTCGCTGGGTCCATGTTGGCCAGATCGTTCTGTTACGATATCACAGGTGGGACCCAAAAGCAGAACCGAACTCAGAGGTAGGATGAGCAAAGGTTTATTGTGAAGAGGAAACCGGGGGGGTAGTCAGGAGCGGAGGTAGTGGACAGGGCTGGAGGCAGAAGCAGGGGGAGCCGGAGGGACTGGTGGCGAACGTGGCAGGCAGAGGAAGAGCAGGTAGACAGGCAGGGAGGAATGCGGTATGGCTGGGTACGGGTGGAGATCCTGGGATGAGAAGAGACACAGTTAGTGGAGACGGAATACACAAGGCTGGGAAATTACTTCGCTAGTAGTTGCTGAAGTAGGCCGGGAACGTGAGCTGACCACACTGGCTGAATCAACGATCTGGCGATGAGTGGATGGAAAGCCGGGGTTTTTATACTGGTGGTGATGACTTGATGGATAGCAGGTGTGCGGGGTAGAGCAGGTGATCGGGATGAGGTGATGATGCAGGGAGGAGCCGGAGACTGGAGCCACGCCCGCCGACACATACACACACACAGACAGGGACAGACAGGTAGAGACACATGGGGAAACACAGGGGGCACGGCGGAGACCGTGACAAGTAAAGCAATAATCTGTCATAAATTAACATTTTCAAAGGAGCAGTCCTACATTTATGGAAACATAATGTAAACTCTTCAAGCTCCTATAGGCTCTATAATATTCCTCAGCAGGATACCGAACAGAGCCAGGAACAAGTCAAAGACCTGCAGGCTGACTGATTCCTCCTGTCAGAAACCCAGAGACCCCACTGCCCTGAAAGCAGGGAATGGGGCTTTAGTAACATACAAGAGTTCATGTGTCTTGAAGTCTAGATGTGACCATGAATGTTTCTGCATGGACCTGCTCTGCCTCTGCTTAATTAAAGTTGAATTATGTACATTTGTGTCATGACCATTGATCTGTTATGTGAGTTGACAAGTCAATCCTAACAAATCTTACTGCTGTCATCTCTAGCAGTGACTGATAACGTTTTGTGCTAGATATGAAACCACTTGTACACATGGCCTCTATTTCTGTTACTAGTTTAGGATGGCTGCATTGCCAATAGCTTCTGCTAAATCACCTGGTAGCGCTCTTTGTTAAATAAAACTCATATCTGTATACTTCTAACTGCAAATTGTGTACTTCTAAATGACTCATTATACGACATTTCAGAACCGTCCGGTTAGTTTCCTTACATCAAGTAATCTGTCATGGATTACAACAGGCAGGAGTGACGTCAACTTCACCTGCCTATAACATGTAAACGCACACAGCTTGCAAGCACAACAGTTTACCAGTGCTGTGTAGGCAAGCAACGGCATAACAGATG
The DNA here is from genome assembly GCA_034670405.1 of Hoplostethus atlanticus. Classification (NCBI taxonomy): domain Eukaryota; kingdom Metazoa; phylum Chordata; class Actinopteri; order Trachichthyiformes; family Trachichthyidae; genus Hoplostethus; species Hoplostethus atlanticus. The sequence continues at coordinate 7,512 of JAXDDX010000689.1, forward strand.
GACATGACTATCAACTAGTTCCACAAACGCACAGTCACTTTAGTCCGGCTGATTTCTGCTGTGCCAAAGAGCAGGAATTAATTTAGAGCAGCGCTGGGAGATTTCTTTTAAATGTAGTGATATATTGTTTGACATATTACAAAATTAAAGTGCCAATGAAATTGTATTCCCCTTCAAAAGATTTCAAACTCATTTTGCGTAAGATTACCCATAACCTGACAATTGAAGACTACATAATAGTAAAGCTCTAATCACAAAATGAAGTCCTGAGGTTTTAGTGCCCTGCTAATAGTGATATAAGGATTTAGGTCACTCAGTCTGAGACTCTCCAGTCCGAATACATAAAAACTGCCTTTATGCCTTTTGTCACTGGCTGACCACCGTAAGCTGGTAGTCATAGGAAGGGGAGGTGGAGGGGGTGTGTTCAGTTAGCCCATAGTGCTCCCTCTAGTGGCAAGATAAATTGCTAATTGAACCTGTAAGTATAACAAGACAACACCAATGTCAGAAATGTACATTTTTAGTGAAGCAAATTGTCAAGTGACATGAAAATGTCTTGTTTTGCGTTTAAGGTAGGAAGAGGTGTTGGCTAGGAAGAGTCAGCAGTCTTCTGCTTCCTGTGTTTCCTGCCGAACTCCTTCTCCCATTCCAGCCTGGCTCTTTCAGCTTGGAGCTCATCAAAGGCCTCTTATAGAAGGGTTCTCTTCCTTTCACTCTCAGCTAAGGCTGTTTGAAGGCCATCTGTCATCTTTTTCAGTCTGTGTAAGGGTTGTCCTCTTGGCTACCTCACCAGCCTTTGATATCTCCTCCTCAGCCTTGGCTATTGCCGCAGCACGCTCATCCAGCTGGGCTGCCTTAAGCTTGTTGTCCTTCATGAGTTGCTCTTCCTTTGCATATTCAACTTTGACTTGAGCATATGTTGTGTCCACCACCTGTTTGCATTTATTGACCTTGGCTCTTTTCTCCTGAAGCTGCTTTTTGTCCTGGTCAAACTCCTTCTTGAGCCCTTCAATGTCCAGAAGCCGCTCCTCAAACTGCTCAAGTTTTACCTTAAACAGGGTAAACTCCTTCCAACATCTCACTCTCCTTCTCAAACTTCCTCTTTCTCCTTAAATTGCTTTTTCGTCTTTCTCTGTGTTAGTACCTACCAAAAGTGGCAGGTACCAGATACCACAGGACACCTCCAGAGGTCTTGTGGAGTCCATGCCTCTACGGGTCAGAGCTGTTTTGGCGGCACGAGGGGGACCTACACAATATTAGGCAGGTGGTTTTAATGTTATGGCTGATCGGTGTATACTACAACACAATAACAGCTGCTCTGATATTTAGCTTAACTCAAATGGAAACAAAAGACAGCTATAAAAGCTTCTATTTCTTATAAATGTTGCAAAACAGGCTTGTATTTTGAGTTACAACAAAACATGGCTATCAAGTCCTACTCCTCAAAAATGTATGAGCATTTACAGTTTTTTTTTTTTTAGAAACACCAGTATGTTGACATTTTTCTGTGTTTCTTCTTTGGCTAAGTAACTCTCTGAGGTACGGAGGAAGCCATGATTGGCTGCAAGAATGTTGTGTCTTGTGCTTATGTAACATAGTTAAAAAAGGTTCAGGTTAAATCCCGCTAAATGTGTGTGGAAGAATTTATGTATCATGTGTCTATTCTGTATCTTTGTGCTGACTCTGCATCCTTAGTATAGCGTCTAGGAGCTTTAGGTGTGCGTGTGTGAGGGCGTTCTGTTTGACGTCAACCGACTTAGGGCCCTGTAGGCCAAAGGTTGGGATTCGTATAAACCATACTAGAAGGCCGGTCCCTCTAGGAGGCACCGGAGAGCCTTTGCCCAGAACGTCTTGACACAGCACACATTGTTCAGACCAAACTATTAGAACGACCTTGTAGATGTGTAGAGGCAACCCCCCTTGTAGAAGTAGCCCCCTTGTTTAGAAACTACTGTGTTATTGTGTTAGAAGCTACCCCCCTTTCTTTGTTTTCCTTAGCTTTATAATCTCTGTTCAGAGGCTTCTCTGACAGAGATCCACATACCATACCCATGTGTGTGTATCTCTCCTGAGCTCAGTATAGTATAGTATTGGGGACCAGAAACCTCCATTTAAATGTAGTAAGGCCATGAGCGGCAAGATCCAAGACATACAAAAATGTTTTGGCAAAACCATTGTACCCGAAGGCTCTGCGGCCGAGATAATAATCAAAGAAAAATATCTTGTTTATGCAGTGCCATTCACACATGATATGTATGACTGGACTGAGGGGGAAGTGGTCAATTGGCGGATCATTTGCCCCAAAGAGAATGCAAATTCTGACAGACAATATCGAGGGTGGTCAGGGAGATCCGAAATGGGATTATGATTATATGAAAAAATGTTTGGAAGTTTGGCGAGCTGTCGCAAAACGACACCCGCCCCCAAAGCAACACAATAAATCCCCAAAGCAGGGAGATGAATCAGAGGCTAAAACCCCTGAGACCACCCAACCTCCTAAAGGTAAAACATTGGATACGTCACGAAACTGGTCCCCTGAGGTGCCTATGGCGATAGAAAAAATCGCCTACAACTGCTCATTCTGTACAATACCCCAAGTCATTGCAGCTGTAGGCCTGACAGATAAGGCCGTGGCCTGCTTGGCGTTGGATGACCTTGTCTCCCCGTCCTCACAGGCCCGAGCACTGATATATGCTTGGGCTAAAACCCCATCTGGTTTAACGGTTCCCAAACTATGTGAAATGTTGAGACGTGGTGGTTTGGAAATGAAAGGGTTGTTTACAACAAATGCAAATGACGGGGGGGTCAGAATGTTTCCCAAGAAAACGGTAGAAAAATTGTATCCCCCTCTGCCTGAGATTGAAGATAATCCCATAGACACGTTGGCCATAGCAGCAGCGCTAACACAGGCAGGGGGAGGAGAGACAGGAGAAGGGGCAGTGGGTGGTGCAGCTGCCGCTTTTCATAATTGGCTATACCAAAACTCTAACATATATGATGTGCTTCCCTCAGACATGTTGTTGCTATTGAAGCATTCCTATGGCGCAACATGGCCGACTATACAGACTCATTTTCATGTTCCAATTGGTGTGGATGGGGACTGGGCTCCAAATAATGACATAGACCAAAATCCCACCAGAGTCACATGGTTAAATGGGGCCTGTAAAACAGCTATATTCAATAGTGCAAGAAGTGTAGGAGATTTCGGTGAAGTAACAAGCTGTGTGCAAGGCAAAGATGAGTCCCTGACAGATTACATCAGCAGATTTCGCCTAACTTGGGACACTGCAGGAATGCCACTTTCAGAAAATGACAAATTGGCCGTACAAACCCTTATGAATGGCCTCCTGCCTCACATCTCCGGTGCGGTCAGACTGACCACACCAACTTGGGGAGTACAGCCGTTTTCAACAGTCACCACATTGTTGATCAATTTAGATCAACAAGGTGTTTTCAGTAGATCCCGAAAACATGCTCTAAACATGGCTCAAGGTGAAGGGAAAAAACCCCTGAGATAAATCTAATGATAAATGTCACAACTGTGAGAAAAAGGGACATTGGGCCAGGGAGTGTAGAAGCAAAAAGAAAAACAAGAATAAAAAAGGAAATAACACTCAACAGCAAACACAGTTTGCACAGTATGGTGGATGTGGACAGTTCCCTCCTCCTCCACCGCCTTCAGCCCCTCCCGCTCACACAATGAGTTACCCCCAGCAATAGGGAGGCCAAGAGGAAGAACACGATCAGTTTCACCAGTTCACACGAATTCGGCTTTCAAAAACCCCAAAAGAAGACCCCACTGTGAATGTATGTGTAGCAGGAAAGAGGATAACTATGCTAGTCGATAGCGGTGCCACACTGTCATCAACCCAAGCAGATGAAAATATTTTGAAACGGAGTAGACAGACAGTCACGACGGTGGGGGTCATGGGCATTCCTATGACTGAGCCACTGTCTAAACCTACAATTGTTACAGTAGAAGGGAATGAATTGCAGCACAGGTTCATAATGTCTAACACAACCCCAATTTCCTTATTGGGCAGAGATGCTTTGTGTAAATTGAATGCCGTGATTTATTGCACCCCTGATGGACTGTTTATGGATTTACCAGAGGAAAATGTTTTTCAGGCTGCCAACATGTTAACCCCTGATTTTCTTTATTCCTGGTCTGTGGGAAGCTACCCATACTTTTCTGATTTTCTTTCAGAAACAAACATCATTGCAATGTCCAAACAGTCACCTAGTCTAACTACTAAACTGCTATCAATGTCTCATCTCACCTCACTGCATTGTATCGCATTGTATGGCACTGTACCTGTATCATCTTCATATGCTGAATTGGCTGACCCGCGTTTGACACAACCAGACACTTTAAGCGCTCCATCTACAATCTTCATAGGCGTTGAAGGTTGTGCAGCTGTACTTCCACTGTCTACAGAACAACTTGCATTTTTTCAAATGCCTAATTCACTTCCCCATGTGTCCTCGGCTGTCGCCTCTGGCTATCAGCCTCAAGATTTGGGCCCCATGTGTGTTGCGCTTTCACAGTTGACTCCTCTTCAAGAAATGTCGACCCCTTGTGGGATCCTCGGGTTACTACCTGGCGACTGTTTCAAATTAACCCTTACTACACTTCCTCCCATTCCAACTTCCTTTTCCTTCCAAACCCCCTCCCCCATTCCCCATTACTCACCCCCTCTTGCCTTATCAAAGGTTCCTCCCAATTTGTGGGCGCTCCACAAAAATCATGTAGGTTTTGTTGCCTCAGCACCACCACACGTGGTGACACTTAAAAAGTCAGCAGCACTTCCATGTATTCGGCAATATTCATTATCTGCCGCTGCCATTGCAGGTATCAAACCGGTCTGTGGCGGACTGGGGGGAGGGAGGGTGGTAGGTTCGGCTGGACTCAGCGGCTGCGGCCAATTAAAGCTGATTGCAGCCGGGCCTTTTTAACCTGGGTGTGAATGTGTGAGTGAGAGGGACGCGCCAGTGTGAGAGGCTGGCGGCGTGAATGCAGGAGCCGGCGGCGATCGGGAGGATCGAGGCCGGCAGACTGGAGGAGCGGAGAGCGAGCCAGCAACAGCCGTGTCTGAGCGGGGTCCGCGGCTGGAGTGCCGGGACGGAGGCGAGGGCGCGAGCTGCGGGACGGAGTGGGAGAGCGGCGTCTCCCTCCGCGGCGACAACCGGCAGAGGTCCCCGGGGGTGCAGTCGGGAGCCGCCTGCAAGAGCTGGTGACAGTCGGGGTTGGGGCGGGATGCCCCTGCAAGCCTGGCAGGCTGGCCGGCTTTGGGGTTCCGCGGCTGACCCGCCGGGGAGGACTGAGGTGCGTCGGCGGAGGGAGACGGCGCTACCAACTGCCGTCAACACCGGGCCAGGTTTATTTATGGATGGTTGGTGAATAAACGGCCCTGCTGGCCAATTAACTCTCCCCTGCCTATGTCTCTGTCTGTCACGGACCCCGGTTATGTGGCACCTTGCCACACGGTCATTGAGTCATTGCTGAAACAAGGAGTTCTGGTTGAAACCAATAGTCCATGCAACACTCCTACTCTCCCCGTCCCTAAACCAGGTCGTGCAGATGAATGGCACTTTGTTCAGGATCTGAGGGCAGTGAATGAAATCGTGGTCCCTATGACCCCTCTTGTGGCAGATACCAATTCTATTCTGGCTAGCTTGCCTGCAAATTCCATGCATTACACAGTTGTTGATCTGTGTGCTGCATTCTTTTCCATCCCATTGGATGAAGACAGTAGATACCTCTTTGCCTTCACATACAACGGTAAGCAGTACACCTGGACACGCCTACCCCAAGGCTACACAGAGAGCCCTACAGTCTATTCTATCGCTGTTAAGCGTGACTTGGATGCATTGACCCTCCCAGGCGGAAGCACGTTGCTGCAATACGCTGATGATCTGTTGATCGCTTCACCCTCAAAGGAAGCCTGTGAGACTGACTCCATCGCTCTGCTTAATCATCTTGCAGAGAAGGGACACAAAGCCTCTTTGGCGAAGTTGCAGTTTTGTCTTCCCACTGTTGCTTACTTGGGATATCGTCTATCCCAAGGCTCCAGACTACTCTCTCCAGACAGAGTCAAGGCTATTTGTTCAGCCGCCCCTCCACGCAACAAGACTGAGATGTTGTCTTTTCTGGGAATGACCAACTACTGTAGACACTGGATCTATGACTACAGATCAATGGACGCTGTCCTACGAGCTTCGACCATGGCAGATGCCCCCAAAGACATTGTGTGGTCTTCTGAAATGCATGACGCATTCACACAGCTCAAACAGGCTTTGCTATCCGCACCTACCCTTGGGTTACCAGACTACACCCAGCCGTTCCATCTCTACGTGCACGAAACCAAAGGGTTTGTCAATGCCATCCTTGTCCAAAAACATGGTTCTCATTACAGGCCGGTTGCCTATTATTCTTCAAAGCTCTCTCCGGTAGTCTGTGGTATGCCAGCGTGTCTCAGATCTATTGCTGCTGTCGCTGAAATGATTGAAAAGTCAGCCCCTATTGTTCTGGCTCATGTGTTTTGCCCCACATTCGGTGGTACATTTGTTGCAATCTGCAGCCACTCAGCATTTCACTGCCTCCAGACATCTGGGTACGAAGCCATCATCCTCTCTGCACCTCACATAACTGTTAAAAGAGCGCTGTTAGAAGATTCACCCTGATGAATCTGCAGATGCTGAAATGCATGACTGTGAAATGGTGATAGATGTAACTACATCACCTCGCCCTGATCTCAAACAAACACCGATCTCAAATTCTGACTTTGTTCTGTACACAGATGGATCCTCTTTTCGTCTTTCCGACAGCGATTACCGTGCTGGTTATGCTATAGTTTCGGATTCTGAGGTGATTGAGGCTCATGCCCTCCCACCGGGCACATCTGCTCAGGCCGCAGAGTTGTATGCTTTAACCAGAGCCTGCATCCTTGCTAGAGGTAAAACTGCCACAATCTTTACAGATTCCAGATATGCATTCGGAGTCACACATGATTTCGGAGTGTTGTGGAAACTCCGTGGTTTTGTCACGTCCTCTGGTAAACCCATACAACATCACTTGCTCATAAACAATCTTCTTGAGGCTATTCTACTCCCTTCTGAGTTGGCCATTGTCAAATGTGCAGCTCACACTGGTGCTACTGATCCCGTGTCAAAAGGTAATGCAATGGCAGACACCGCTGCCAAACAAGCTGCACTTACCTCTTCCTCTATGGTCCTCCAAGGCCTCGCGAAACAGCCTCTTGCCACGCAGCCACACCCTTCTCTTAATGATGTCGCAGTCCTTCAAGATTGCGCTGAGCCCAATGAGAAGGCTTTGTGGTCACGCAAAGGCTGTTTAAAATCGGAGTCAGGCTTGTGGCTCCACCCTGATGGAACGAGACCGGTTTGTCCTAAATCTCTCCTCCATGTGTTGGCACGTGCCGCGCACGGTCCTGCACATGTAGGAAAAGGGGGGATAACCCATATGATAAGAACACAATGGTTTGCCCCTGGAATCACAGCCGCAGCAGAGTCGCTTGTCAAAACATGTCTCATTTGCGCGCAAAACAACAAAGGACGAACAAGCATCCCATCAGGTCCCTTTGTAAATATGCAGATAGATTTTGTACATATGCCACCTTGCCAGGGATTCAAACACCTACTGGTAATTGTAGATATGTTCTCCAAGTGGGTTGAAGCATTTCCCACACGAAAAGAAGACGCTAACACAGTGGTTAAGTGCCTTCTAAAAGAAGTGATTCCAAGGTTTGGAATCCCACAGGGGATCAACAGTGACAGAGGTACACCCTTCACCTCAAAAGTCACTCAGAGTATGTGTAAAGTCTTAGGATTAGACTGGAAACTGCACGTGCCCTATCATCCCCAAAGTTCAGGTCAGGTTGAAAGGATGAATGGGACGATCAAAGAAAAACTGACCAAGACAGTCCAACAGACAGGGCTGAAATGGCCAGAGGCTCTTCCTCTGGTGCTCTATGCCATCAGATCATCCCCAAACAGAACAACAGGTCTCAGCCCACATGAGGTGCTAATGGGCAGACCAATGTCCACAGGAGCCAGCCCGCCATTACCACCACACAGAGCTACTCTAATTTGGACTAGTGAGCACCTCAGACTTTGTACTGGGTTTAGGCCATACTTTAAGGGAAAACCACCTCAGAGTAGCCAGTAGCCTACCAGTTCCCGGTTCTGACCCCACCCATGAGTTTAAACCAGGAGATTTTGTGTTGATAAAATCACTAGAAAAGGTTTCTCTCTCTCTCCTAGGTGGAAAGGCCCGTTCCAGGTGTTGCTGACAACCAGAACTGCAGTAAAGGTCGAAGGCAAATCCGAATGGATCCATGCAACCAGATGCCGACTAGCGCCCCACGACGGGGGCGCGCCAACCGACACGGGTGCAAGGACAGCATCCTCAAAGGCATCATCATCGCCTCCCTCTTCATGATCGGCACAGCCCTCGTCATCTGGGCTGTAGAGGGAGGAGCAGTCGTAAACAACAGCCGCATCAACGAGCACACACGCTCACTTACTGTCTCTGCACACACTTACACTGATAATTGCACACACACAGATGTCAGTGCCCAGCCAACGGCACCACCGAGGGACGAGATCAACGCCCCTGACGAGGACTCATCGCGGCATGTTCGACGCCGCCAACAAAGATACACCACACACATAACCATGTTTTGTCCTGTTGACAGATGTAACATTGATGATTGCAGGATAGTAGGCAGTCCTAGATGGGCTTACAATCCCATAGAACCAGCAGGCATATGGATGCGGTCATTAATCATTGGTCCATGGTCATTAATTAACCAGAGACATGTACAATTTAAGGGTCGGAATGCTACACATCAGGATATTTTAATTAAAGAGCACTATGCAAGCGATCTGTTAGCTCCGAGTTACTGGTGTTTCACCAAATCACAGCTAGAGACAAATCCTGACTGTCATGAGCATCCACCAGATTACTCTCCCTTAGGCGCCGAACCGTGTAACTCCTTTACGCAAAAGATTCCCCAATTGTCGCCAACTATGCCACCTGCACCTCGTCGCTCTAAATCAAGTACTATACTTCGTGTACAGCGATCAACTCATGGCGTGAGTAACTTGGCCTTACAAATAATGTATGACTACGCGCAAAATCAGAAGCTAAATTCATGTTGGGTTTGCCAACATATGCCGCCATCCACTCATGCACCTATGGTGGAACCAATTCCGTTCACCTACGCTGATTGGCAACAACTAAATTGGAGCGGACTAGTGTCAACTATTCCCGATACAAATGCAGACTGTTACACCCCCACCTCTGTTATTTATGACCAGACTGAACCGCGCCGACACATAGTGACATATGTGATAACTCAGCTAAATAGAAACTACCTGCCGACTGGCGTAAATGCCACATCTCTCTTACATTTAACTTTACTAGCGCGTCTCTCCTCCCTGAACAAGTCTATTTCGTTTGCGGCCCACAAGCCTATAGTTGCGTACCGAAGCAAGCTTATGGCACATGTTATCTAGCCTATTTAGCTCCCTTGGTTAGACCCGCTACCTCAACTGAAATTGTTGCTTTGTATACTCCCTTACACCGCGGGAAAAGAACTCTATCCACTTTTCAGAGAGTGGTCGGCGTACTAATCCCGGGGTATGGGGTGTATTCCTCCCATGCTGAAATCACGGCCCTCTCGGAAGTTTTGGAGAAATACATGAATGTTTCAACCGTCACAATAACTGCTATGTCCACTGAACTATCTGAAATCCGTACTATGACACTCCAAAATAGAATGGCTCTTGACATGCTCCTAGCCTCTCAGGGTGGTACTTGTAAAGTTATAGGCACTGAATGTTGCACCTACATCTCGGACTCAACTTCCCATGTTGCAGACTTGGCTCATGAGACCGCGGAAGGTATCAAACGACTGCACGAGGAGCATGGGTTTGATCCCTTTGCCGGACTGTCCGGCCTGTTTGGTACCTGGGGAGCGTCCTTTGCGAAATTCATGGTAGGACTAGTCACTGTCGTAGTGGTTTTCCTCCTAGTTTGCGTATGCACATCAGCATTGATTAAATCTTGCGTCACTAAAGCAACCGACAATCTCGCTATGTACCAAGTACGTGCCCCTGAGTACGCCAACGTGCAGATTCCAATGGACTGGACACCCAAACAACCATGCACATGTTGCGATTCGGATTTTGACTCAAATTCATACTCGACTTAATCACTAGTTTCTCACCTGTTTCCACAACTAATTGAAGATGTTTAATTTTGAGTGTAACAAACATTTTCATAAGTATTGATCACATGGAAATGTGTATAACCACTTTTGATTTGCAGGTCGCCTTAATTTTCCTTAATTTTACATTTTATTGTTACATTAATCATTGTAATCATTGTATAATGTGATTTCTTAATCATAGAAAGAGTTCCAAGCTCTGGGTAATGGTAGTTAGCTCCAGCTAAAGTAACAGATTAGCTGAACAGATGTATGTGATACCTACGTTATCAAAGGGGGGAACTGTGGAAGAATGAATGTATCATGTGTCTATTCTGTATCTTTGTGCTGACTCTGCATCCTTAGTGTAGCGTCTAGGAGCTTTAGGTGTGCGTGTGTGAGGGCGTTCTGTTTGACGTCAACCGATTTAGGGCCCTGTAGGCCAAAGGTTGGGATTCGTATAAACCATACTAGAAGGCCGGTCCCTCTAGGAGGCACCGGAGAGCCTTTGCCCAGAACGTCTTGACACAGCACACATTGTTCAGACCAAACTATTAGAACGACCTTGTAGATGTGTAGAGGCAACCCCCCTTGTAGAAGTAGCCCCCTTGTTTAGAAACTACTGTGTTAGTGTGTTAGAAGCTACCCCCCTTTCTTTGTTTTCCTTAGCTTTATAATCTCTGTTCAGAGGCTTCTCTGACAGAGATCCGCATACCATACCCATGTGTGTGTATCTCTCCTGAGCTCAGTATAGTATAGTATTGTATTGTATTGTATTCTGTGTTAATAAATGTTGCTCATGTAATTCATGATTGAAAGACTTCTGTCTAGAACTGAATTTATTCAACAATGTGATAACTATGCCTTCTGCTGTTATAAAACTATCTACATTTAATAATAATGGCAAAGGATTATGGGTAATCCTGATAGTAACTGAGGATTTGCCGAAAGGTAACGTTTCTGTAAATGTATGCTTTTTATCTAACTTAAAAAGCACATAAAAGTTGAGCTAGCTTTATTTGGGTTGATATTAATTGTTTTAGAGTAAATTCACCATGTTTTTGTTAAGCTAACCATTCGTTTTAGTGTGTTTTGTTACCACTGGAGGAGAGATCTCTCCAATAGCTAGCTAACATTAACGTATCGCCGTCTTTCCAGACAAGACGGAGTATGCTTTTGTCCACAAAGAAGATGACGTACTGTCCTTTGTTTGTCATAAATGCGGGTATGTTTGGTAATGTTTTAAATATGCAGATGAGGTATCGTTTAATTGCCTTCTGTGTCTTGTAATGTAACTAAGTTACATTACATAATTAGTTACATAATCGTTATAAAAAGAAAAATACTATAAAACGGGTAACAGTCCAGTGTGAGAAATCTGTATAATATATTTATGTTTGTATCTGTATTTTCTCCTCGTGGATTTGGGAGAGTGGCAGTTTCTGTTGTGTTTTATTTATTTTAATTACATGAAAAATGTAAACAATCCGTAATCCTCATAGTAACTGAGGATTTGCCGTAAAACAAGACGGAGTATGATTTTGTCCACAAAGAAGATGACCAACTGTCCTTTGTTTGTCATGAATGCAGAATAAACCTGCTGTTACAACAAATCTGACCAGCTCCGGAATTATTCAAGCAGAAGACATTCCACAGAGGTTACACTTAGTAATGGGTCCTGGTCCCGGGGAATTCACTTTTCCTCTGACTAACGGCGCATTTCAACCAATCCATCAGTGCCTGATGAGCGGTGATGAGCTGTTGGACTGACAAAACTTGAATGTCAAAGACCGCCGATATCCCTTGTTTTGCTGTAGCTGAGCTTGAGGTAAGTGCAGGAGTCACTGGTGAAGTACAGCTTGAGTACCACTGAGTACCTTGAGGAATATGCCATAGGATAGAACATGCCACTTTACAATAAAATCACTATAAATGCTATTGAGGACCACAGGTTCACTTTAAGTGCCTATTACAATGTTAGTGGTTACAGGAGATTGAAGACATGAAGTAAAATAAGGTCACCACTCTATTCAACACCAGAGACTAACTAGATTATAGCGATACTATAGGACATAGCCTATTCTCATAGTCAGACATTGTGGCTGGTATCAACAATTGGACCAGAGCTAAATAGCAGCCCTACATACCCTGATACTCAGCATTACTGCCTGTTCACAGTCACTGCTACAGACGACAGCAGGAAGATTTGTTAAGATTAGGAATGCTAGGAAACCTAGTCTTGGAATGAGTTCAGGCAGACTGGGTCCACGTGTGAAGTGGAAATGCTGTAATGTAGTCAGCATGAAGACTTGTCAACTCACATAACAGATCAATGCTCATGACACAAATGCACATAATTCAACTTTAATTAAGCAGAGGCAGAGCAGGTCCATGCAGAAACATTCATGGTCACATCTAGACTTCAATACACGTGAACTCTTGTATGTTCCTGAAGCCCCATTCCCTGCTTTCAGGGCAGTGGGGTCTCTGGGTTTCTGACAGGAGGAATGGCGGTCGTCATTATGAAAATAGACCAGATACCGAAACTATCGCTGCAGAACGCGAGCCGGTCTGAACGGTCAACACCCGTCTGAACCCGGTGTTAGTTGGACGGAGCGGAGGCATGTGACTGAACACAACGTAGTATTTTTTTAAGGGGACAGTTCATGAACGCACGCATTGGGGAAAGTATTAACGGAATTAACCGACATGAGCAAGATTAAGTTCTAAATGTCGGTTTCGATACATTTTCGGTCAATTGCCTAGCCCTAGTTAATCTTCAATATCGCTCATTTTCTTAGTAGGTTACTCTCTTGTCACTATTCTTTCAGTGGTTGACTGTGGCTGAATGAATGAATTCACTCGGGAGGTGTCACGCGAGAGTGAAGCGCGGTGTATTTGATTGGCGGTGTTCTTTTTGCTATTTGAATTTAACGTATTTTGGCCCATTCATTCGCGGGAAAGTGATGTTACGTCTGATGCGCGCACACACACACACACACACTCTCACACTGTGCGTTGCTTTGCTAACTGGCGCTTCTATACGTTCCTCGTTCTTGTAGCCTAAATAACAATCGAAATCAACGATTTTGAAAATTTGCCACGATTACATAATTAAAATTACTATTACGATTATAAACACGATTATCGCCCACCCCTAGCACTGACTGAAGATTGCAGGTCAGTCACGTTGCCGCCGCGTTCCAGTTGTACTGTTGAACATAAACACTGACATTAGGAAAGTGTAATGATACTGAATGCTCAAGATACCCATATTGAGAAGTCGTATGGGCTTTTCATTAGTGCCATCAGAAGTTGAAGTCTACTATTGATCCTCATTGCATTCAACTCTCACCTTTTATTTCAGTCAAGTTTGGAATAAAGATTTCAATGCACTGTGCAACGGGGGAGATATTTAATGTCCCTTGACAATCGTGACAACTGGGAAACAGTCAAAATAAAGTTTATTGATTGAGTCTGTGCTGGTTTACTTCCCGGGTCACTGGATGTGTCAAGAACTGAATTTGAACACATCATTTTTACTCCAAACTAGAGTGAAATAAAACAATGAATGTGTGGCGGGGGCAATAGCAGGGGGAAATAGGGAAGGACCGACAACGACACCTGGGGAATCTCACCCCAGGAAATACTACTTACGAGCTTTGAATATTGGGTTGAAAAGTAAATGATAAGGCACACAGGTTCGTTACTGATGAGACCGTGTTTCTAAATTAAACCAAAGTATTTTATTGAAAGCAAAATAAGCTGGGCAAAGGACCGGAACCGTTAAAATACTATTTTATTACATTCACTAAAAGCAGGCCTGAATACAAAATCTAAAATTGTAAGTACACCCTAAAATACCCCAAAACTACCAGTCCAACATAAAGTAAGGACAACTAAGGCAAACTGAACTGAGGCCACTTGTAGAGAGGCAGACTACACTGAGGAGTGCCCAGGGGTGCTACCACTTAATCACCTCATGTGCAACACAACAATCCTCACAGCATTAAATAGTGCAGTCTACAATCGTGTCCCAAGTGCTTTTACTCACATACATATCGTGTGGGAATCTCACTATAGGTGCCTAGCCTCTCAACAATATGGCGCTCCGCTCCTCTGAAAGAAAGAAACTAATACAAACAAATAAACAACCCAGTTGGCTGGACAATGGTTTGTAAAAACACATGTGGCACCCTGGGGGAAAAGCCGGGTGCCACAAGCCCAATCTGCAGGCACACTCATGGCATATAACACTCGGGAGTCAGGTTTCAAACAGAAATGATAGTTTACTGTGTAATCTACACAAAAGACAAATCATAAATGCACTCAACACTTTAGCTTGTGTGGGGCTCTCCAGCAGCCTCCCTGGCTGCTCGCTCTGTTCAGTCTTTTCTCTCCCCCCCTCTTGGACTGCAGATTCCCCTTTTTTAACTTCCCCTAATCAGCTCCCACCTGGCTGATCGGGATGCGGTTCAGCTGGGGCAAAATGGCCGTCCGGCTGTGGCATGCTGGGGGATGTAGTCCCTTCCCCACTGGCAGACGCTTCGATCTGCCACATATCCCCCCACTCAGCTCAGAGCTGTAGGGGGATCTGAGCTGCCCTGCAGTGATGAAGGGCCTCTGGTCTGCCATCACTGCCACAGCTCTGCTGCCTGGACCACCGGGATCAAACGGCCGCTCCTGGGAACCAAGCCGTTTGGAGAGGTTAGAGTGGCTCTGGATGTGGACCTGGATCTCACCTCTGGTTGTCCAGGTTGGCACTCCCCCCTCTGTGGCTGCATCCTCCGGCTCAGGGTGGACTGGCTCTGGGGTTTCCACTGCTGCTGGCTCGGGGCCTGGCTCCGCCGTTGGCTCTGCCACTGGTTCCACCACCACTGGCTCCGCTGGCTCGGGGGCTGGCTCTGCCGTTGGCGCCGTTGGTTCTGCCACCACCACCGCCGCTGCTGGTTCCGCTGGCTCTGGGGAGGGGGCTGGCTCCGCCACTGGCTTCGTGGCTGCCACTGCCACCGGCTCTATTGCTGCCATTGCTTGCTGCACCGACTCTGGGGATGGGGCCACCACTGGTGGCTCAGGGGCTGCCACTGCCACTGGCTCCGCTGCTGGTACCGTTGGCTCGGGGGCAGCCACTGCCACCATGGTCACTGGCTCCGCTGGTTCCTTGGGCTCCGTGGCTGCCGCCTCAGGCTCTGGTCCTGCTGCTGCCGGCCCCTCAGGCTCTGCCACCGCTAGCTCTGCTACTGCCAGCTCTTCTGGCTCTGCCACCGCTGGCTCCTCAGGCTCTGGCTCTGCCACCGTCGCCTCCTCGGGCTCGGCTGCTGGCTCTGCTACAGTCAGCTCCTCGGGCTCGGCTGCTGGCTCGTCTGGCTCTGCTACCAGTGCTGGCTCCTCGGGCTCTGGCTCTGCCACCGCCGGCTCCTCGGGCTCTGCTACTGGTGCTGGCTCCGCTGGCTCTGCTACAGTCGCCTCCCCGGGCTCGGATGCTGGCTCCGCTACCGGTGCCGGCTCCTCGGGCTCTGGCTCTGCCACCGCCGGCTCCTCGGGCTCCGCTACCGGTGCTGGCTCTGCCACAGTCGCCTCCTCGGGCTCGGCTGCTGGCTCTGCTACCGGTGCTGGCTCCTCGGGCTCTGGCTCTGCCACCGCCGGCTCCTCGGGCTCTGCTACCGGTGCTGGCTCTGCTGGCTCTGCCACAGTCGCCTCCCCGGGCTCGTCTGCTGGCTCCGCTACCGGTGCTGGCGCCTCGGTCTCTGGCTCTGCCACCACCGGCTCTGCTACCAGTGCTGGCTCCGCTACCGGTGCTGGCTTCTCGGGCTCTGGCTCTGCCACCGCCGGCTCCTCGGGCTCTGGCTCTGCTACCGGCGGCTCCTCGGGCTCTACTACCAGTGCTGGCTCTGCTACGGTCGCCTCCCCAAGCTCGTCTGCTGGCTCCGCTACCGGTGCTGGCGCCTCGGTCTCTGGCTCTGCTACCGGTGCTGGCTCCTCGGGCTCTGGCTCTGCCACCGCCGGCTCCTCGGGCTCTGCTACCAGTGCTGGCTCGGCCACAGTCGCCTCCTCGGGCTCGGCTGCTGGCTCTGTTACCGGTGCTGGCTCCTCGGGCTCTGGCTCTGCCACCGCCGGCTCCTCGGGCTCCGCTACCGGTGCTGGCTCCGCTGGCTCTGCTACCGGTGCTGGCTCTGCCACAGTCGCCTCCTCGGGCTCGGCTGCTGGCTCCGCTACCGGTGCTGGCGCCTCGGTCTCTGGAGGCGGTGAGGTGCTCCGCTGGAGCAACGCAGCAATCGCTTCCTGCAGGCGGGCCTGGTTCTTGAGCACGGTGGCAAGGGCTTCCTCCATGCTGAGTCTTGCTGGCACTGGTGCTGGCACTGGTTCTGGCTCCGGGGCTGAGGCTGCCACGGGCTCCGGGTCTGGGTCTAGTGCTGCCGCTGGCTTCGGGTCTGGGGCTGCCGCTGGCTCCGGGGCTGAGGCTGCCGCTGGGTCTGCCGCTGCTGCCACTGGCTCCGAGTCTGGGGCTGCCGCCGCTGCCACTGGTGCTGCTACTAGTGCTGGTACTGCCACTGGCTCCGGGGCTGCCGCCGCTGCCACTGGTGCTGCCACTGGCTTCGGGTCTGGGGCTGCCGCTGGCTCCGGGTCTGGGGCTGCTGCCACTAGTGTTGTCGCTGGCTCCGGGTCTGCCGCTGCTGCCACTAGTGCTGCCGCTGGCTTTGGATCTGGGGCTGCCGCTGGCTCCGGGTCTGGGGCTGCTGCCACTAGTGCTGCCCCTGGCTCCGGGTCTGGGGCTGCCGTTGCTGCCACTGGTGCTGCCACTGGCTTCGGGTCTGGGTCTGCCACTGCTGCTGGCTTCGGGTCTGGGGCTGCCGCTGGCTCCGGGGCTGAGGCTGCCGCTGGGTCTGCCGCTGCTGCCACTGGTTTTGGGTCTGGGGCTGCCACTGGTGCTGCCACTGTCGCTGGCTCCGAGTCTGGGGCTGCCGCCGCTGCCACTGCTACTAGTGCTGGTGCTGCCACTGGCTCCGGGTCTGGGGCTGCCGTTGCTGCTACTGGTGCTGCCACTGGCTTCGGGGCCGGCGCTGCCGCTGCTGGCTCCGCCGCCTTCTGCTCGGTGGGGCCCTTCTTAGCGGCTTTCCTCAGCTTCCCCCTCCCCGGGCTCGTCCGGAAGTTTTGCGCCTTTCTGGGGTCGTGGAAGAAGCAGTGTGCAAGAGCATGGCCCCACCTGTCACAGTGGCCACACCATGCGGTCGGTGCCTCTGGACAGGAGGGCCACCGATGGTCAGGCTCCCCACAGTACTCACAGAATGTCTCGTGTGGGTCATTGTCGCACTGGCATGGTTCTGCCGGCGCAAGGGGAAATCTCCCTATCCCCCTCAGGATGAAGAGCTGTGCTCTCATGCATCTCTCCTCCTCAGACCCCACTGCATGGACTGCCGTCCATTTCCTCCACCGGTTCGGGTGGGTCTTCTCCAGGGCTCCTTCGAGCTGGGGAGTGGCCAGGACGTCGTCTCCATCATGGTACCTGAACCACTCCCAGAGTCCCAGGCACACTCGGCATGGCGTGTTTTCTGCGTGCTGATCCGAGTGCCCGCATTCTCCACCATATGTGGCACCCTGGGGGAAAAGCCGGGTGCCACAAGCCCAATCTGCAGGCACACTCATGGCATATAACACTCGGGAGTCAGGTTTCAAACAGAAATCAAAAGGGCAAAACCAACTAAATCAAAAGGGCAAAACAGCAGTAGTAAAACAGGTGAGCCACCTCTGGTATGAGATAACACTGTTTCACATTACCACTCTTTATGATTGCCACAAGCACATTGGTTTGGTGCTGGACTGTGGCAGAATGAATGCATATATCTCTGTCCATTCCTCTTTGAATTCTCTGTTCTCTTGATCAACTTTGCTTTTCTTTCAAACTTTGAGAACGACATGCTGCTAGTTAGCATCAGCAATACCGTCCGCAGGTCCCTGACTGACTGACAGCACTGTTGCCAACTCTGTTTCAAACAAAGTAGCTACTGGCTGCTCAAAAGGTCACTTGGGGCCCGCTGACAGGCCCCTACCCTCTCCCCCTGCTCTTCAGAGTACAGAGCTACATAAGAGATTAATTTCTATTGTCAACATATTGTCAAATATTCTTGGGAGTTGTTGACATCATGTACACTGCTTTGTCTTGTTTTTCTAGGGTATCCCATCGTAACTCGACCCCTTTCACCTTGTTTATGTGTATATATGTGGTTATCTGTGAGCAGTAACATGTTCATGTGCACGGAGGCTTGAGTAAGGCCTTTCTTTACTAAAGCAACTAAGAGTTCTAGGATTTTGTCAGCTAATTGATTAGCTGCAACTCTGTAAAATTAAATGTAATTTGCTGTTCTACATCATGCAGAAGGTCCATCACAAATCTAGTGCTTATAAATGATAAATCATATTGTAAACATTTTAGTGATGCCAGGGATGTGCTTATCTTGCCGGTGATGATCTATGATGAATTATCATTTACTATGATATTTCATGTACATATGTGTTGACTGCATTTTAAAATGGCCAGTTAATCATCAGGATGAGTAACAAAAATAGACATTCCTTTACATGATTAATTGTTTTTCTTTCATATCTGGTTTGAAATGTTGCTGTACATCTTTCAGTGATGGCTGATGCAAAATATGAAGCTTTGTTTTGATGTTAGCTTGATGCATCTATTCATTACCTTTAAAAGGGATCCTATCAACTTGACCAAAATCTTATAGTATAGGAACTGCTGTGCTCCCTTTTTCATACTTCATGCATCCTACCACTTTTCTTCTGCTACAGCAAGAACAACAAAGGCACACATATTGCAGTTTGAAACAACATTCATTCTCTGCCATAGTTTAGTTATTCATTCCACTTCCTAATAACAATACACACCGATGTCACCACCATACCACCAGACGTTTTCCACCTCTGGGCATGGACTTGACCCTCTCCACAGGAGCACCTGGGAAAGAGTTAAACAAATGATAGGGTAGCTGGCAAACTACCTATTGGCACCTAGTAAGCATCAATTTTTTTGATCAGGTTCTGTAATTCCTGTTCTTCTGGAAGTTAATTACATTCATTTTAAAATTTAATACTGGTCTGTGTTTTGTGCTTTGTCAACTGGATTTATTAGCCCCTTTGACCCCCCATATTAACTAATATTATGGTGTTAACTACATATTGTAACTTGAGGGTTCGATTTTGTGGTGGTTGGATCACACTTTAATGAGAAGCACAGAGGATGGAGAGGATAACTTTCTTAGCAGCACTTTACCCGTTCTTTTCACTACATCAGTCTCACAACAACACCCTTTCCCTTTTCTCTAAATCACATGTGGCTGAACTAACCAATCAGAAGCTAGAAGGACTTAGACTGGGTAAATGTGAGGAAAACCACAGGTAGATTCAGGGATTAATTTTAAACTGTTTTTAAAGATGCTGAATGGTACAAGATTTAAACATGTAAATAATATTAAATATTGTAAATATTTTTTAGTAAATAACTCAAATATATGAATTAACTTAATTCTAAACCTTCAATATTGTTTGTACCAAATCATTATGTTAAAGTATTAATTACGTAAATAGTGCCAATTCTCTGATGTTTGGTTTGTGAATCCTGTCATTAATTTCTAATGTATTCTGCTATTGGGTGTAATGGTTAAGTTTGCAAGGCTTTACAACATCATAGGGGGTTAACTATCTAAACATGTTCTGGCTGTTACCTAACTGTTGTATG